>CAHIKZ030000535.1:1190000-1352500 GCA_903632075.3 Acanthosepion pharaonis | reverse complement strand
GTCGCCATTTTTTTTTTTTTAAAAATTATTATTATTATTATTATTATTATTTTATTTTGCACATGCATGCTGTTTGTTTTTGATTTTGTTGACTACACAGTATAGTAAAGTCAGCTGGGAACTGTCTGTGAGAAAAAGAGCACCATGACACAATTCACTCCACCAGAAATTTGGAAATGGCAAATTGGAAATATTAAATTTAATCTATTAACTTGAAATTAAAACTAAAATAAAAGCTTCAAGATTTTTCATTTTTTAAAATTCATTTTAAATTTTAGGTATTGCGAATCTGTGGAGGTACCCATCCAAATGTGTGTGAATTACAGATAGAAGCTATGACAAGGAAATTTACTGAAAGCCAGATCTATGTTGACCTTGCGTAACTCAAATAATATAAAGCCTACTTAGATTTTATCTTATTATACAGTTTTTATTTATTTTTTTTATTTCTGTTAGTAAGATTAAAGTTTCAACTTGTATACTTACACTGACATTTGGAAAATTTGTTGGGTTGAATGTTTCAATGAGATTGGCTATTGACTGGGGCCACATTTCAGGTAAAGTTTGAAGAATTGCTGAGGCCAACTTAAAAAATAAAAATAATAATTATCAATTATTGTGACAGATAAAAAAAGTAATGTCAAATTATGACTTTGTTCTTTCAAATGATACAAGAGTGAATTTCAAAGAAAATGAAAAGACTGAAAAAAATACTAGGATTTAGTTAGAGAGCTGAAGAAGCTATGGGATATGATAAGTAATTCCTGTAGTAATGTGTGTGCTAGGAAATTGAATGAGTGTTTTGGGAAAATTGGAATTGAGACCAAGATTGTAGAGATCCAGAAAACTGCCAATCTTTATTCAGTGAGGATTTTGACAAAAAGCTCTCAAATTGTGAGAAGTCTTGTGAGGACCAAGAACAGAATTTCCAGTGACTATGTCAATGTGCAGCACCAATAATATAATAATCAATATAAATACAGTATGCTTTTTAAAAATCAAAGAGTAAACCAGGTTAGTTAAATTGTGACATCCACCCTGTCAGTCTGTTTGATGCTTGATCCTCGCAGCTGACTGCTGAATGGATCACTTTGATCCAAGCCTTGCTTTTCACCACATTGTGTTTGATTTGGATCACAATGCTGGCGAGGATCAAATTGTCAACAGGAATCATTGAATTGGTTTGGTCTGGACAGAGTGAAGTCACAAATAAAAATTGTATAAAAGAAAATATTTTCTATAACGTTTCTTCTACAGAACTGGTAGTACAGTTATCATTTCTTCCTCATGTGGAAATATATTCGTCATGCAAAGTTACTGACTTTTATTTATATTTCAAATATTTTGTGACACTTTGTTCATCATGACTAAGACTAGACAAAGCTTCTGGAATACAGCTCAAAATCAGATGTCTTCTTCAGACAGGAAATCACATGAGATCGGGTGAAGCAGTCATCTCTCATCTGGCATTTCAAATAACTGTCATTGATCACTTCCACTTTATGTTCATATGGAGCTCCATTCAAAACCAGCTTAGAGTCTGATGGGGCCTGTGGTTTTGATAAATCCCCTAATCCTTACAAAGAGTCCTTTGTTGTCTGACTCTGGAAAATTAATTTCATGCCCAATTTTAGGGATGTACCTCCTCCTAAGAGTAGTGGTAGCAGAATATCGATCCACTTTAACTCCCTCCTTCTCATATTGGTAACTCATACCAATACTACTAAAGGGGCCTAGGCAATTCCTCTGTCCACTTGATATTTCACCTGAGCCCTTCACTTCAGTTGACATTTTGACAAACTAGATTTTTAGACTGTAAAGGCAATAGGTGGGGTTTACTTATAATCATTGATTATCGCTCAAAATTTTCATCAACGGAATTCCTTAACCCTTTCCACTTTTTCAATCGGGCATTCATCAGTTGTTCCCCTGACAGCCTCTTCTTGTGGCATTTCAGCTCTTACCTAAAAAAATTTCACACCTTCCCCTCTTCTTTTTTGACAAGTGATAAATAACAGAACAATTCTCTAACTCTGGCCTAGTTTCCAGAACACCTTAGAGTCCCCAAAATAATAATAAAGCCATTTTACTCCTAGCCAGCTCCCTGACTTGGTCATCGGAGGACCACATATCTTTATTTTTTGGTCAACATGTTTACCAGGTCCACTTCATAGTCAGTTGTCAACTTTGGTTTTTGTAGGACAAATCAGATGTTTCTGTCCCTCCTTTGGTCTCTATCCAAGGAAGAAAAACAAAACTCTCTGAATTTAATAAAATCTTGCCTCTCCTCTTGGTATGTTTATCAGGCTATCTCTTGACCATTACAGTGTCACAAATAAACAAAAAGAAATAAGAGTAAACAAAATTTGTTAAAACTGTCAACAAAAATGACAAGGTAAATAGAAAAGAAACAACATTTATGAACACTTCATATGTAAATATTAAATACATTAGATGATACTTACTGCTACAGACAACCTTGTAAATACCATTTTAGGGCCCTCAGAAAATGCCACAAACTTTTCCAGGAGTTTCTTTTTAAGAACTTCATAGTCACTAGCAGAAACTTCATGCCTGCAGGAAACGGACAATTTAACACAAAATAAATACCTGGCTCTCTATCAGTACAATAACAAAGAGATTCAAAATGACAATGGCAATTTTTAAAATAACATTTAAAATTAGAGTATAAAATTAATTTAAATATTTCAAATCAATATTTTCATTCATCAATAAGATTTTTTTAAGGCTTTAGTTTAAAAAAGTTTTTCTTATAGCTAACCGTTATGGCACTATAAATACTCCAAGTTATCTTTTAAAGTATAATGGGAATTAAAAAATAAATTTATGACTAATAAAACCATTTACTCCAAAGGAATTTTTCTGGACATATGAAATATTTCACTCTCATATCAAATCTAGTATAATATGAAATATTTTTGCCAATGAAAGTCATATATTTACACTATTTACATTGTTTGGACTGTTGTCCTCATCTTTATTGTCATATTCACAACGTTTCGGCTGTTGTACACTCCAGCCTTCTTCAGGTGATATACATTGGAATTTCTGAGACATTGGTTTATAAGTCCCAAAGATTTATTCACTGATGTTCCTAAGGTCACATGGCCTAGTAGATAAAAGCATTAGTTGAAGTAATCCAGTGACTTGACCCAAAGAGTTATGAAGCTTGAAGAATTGAGTTACTAAAGGGAAATAACAGAAACTGATTTTTTTTGTTGTTGTTGTTGTTGTTTAGTGGTTTATCAACCTCTATGAGTTATTTAATGCCAAAATCTAAATATTTTTTCTTGCAATAATAATGGTTCTAGTGATACAAGTCTTACTAATTAACCCATAGCTGAAGAGGGAGAGAAGTAGATTAATACTTTTCCCAATATTAGTGGTGTGTTAGTAAGTATAACAAACCCAGCTGAAATTGAAAATTGGCTCTCTGATTAACAGTTCGAAGACATTATCCATTACATCACCCACACATCCAAGCATACAGCATCTGTTATTCTCAAGCAGTCACCCATCTAGGTATTGACCAGGCTCAATGTTGCTTAACTTCGGTGATCATACGAGAACCAGTGTTTCAACATGGTGTGGCCATAAACACTGAAACTGCGATATTCAGAAAAGGCTAGGCAAGTGGAACAAGAACAATCTACCCCAGTGGACTGAATAAAGGGTTAAGTTTGAAATTCCAACGTATATCACCTGAAGAAGGCTGGAGCGTACAACAGCCAAAACGTTGTGAATACGACAATAAAGATGAGGACAAAAGTCCAAGTAATATAAATAGTGTAAATAGTTACAATAACACATCTCAGAATTAAAGACAGACACATACAGGGTGTGATGGGTAAATTGTCACCATTTTATATTTTTAATTTAGTGCATGCACATTGTTTTTGATTTTGTCAACAGCACGGTATAATAGGGTCAGTTGGGCACTGTCAGTGATTAAAAGAGCACTATGACACAATTCACTGCACCAGAAATTTGGAAACAGTATGTTGTACTGCTTGGCATTCACACTGAAAACTCCAATATGGACATTTCAGAATGTGTGGGTGTCAATCGGAAACACTGCCCACATAATGCTAAGACATTAGTGACAGTGGTGTCTTCATCTAGCTAATGTCTTACCATTATGTGGGAATTGTTTCTGGTGCTCTTTGTAGATAACAGATTTTTTAAAAATTAATGCTGTTCAAAACCTACAATGTTTGACAATAAAATAGATCAATTGTTAGAGATTTTTAAAATGGTATCTTCAGAATGCCAATCAATTTAAAATATTTTCTCTAAGGTCATATCTATTAGTATATTGCTTTTACCTTGATATAAATCAAAATGCAAAATTTTAAAATATTTTGCAAATAATGACAAGCAGGTGTGTTAATCTGATTTGTTTTCTAAGTGAATTCGTAAAAATTTGCAATGATAAGATTGAAATGGAGAAAGACAAAATTCACTTACGAATGGCTTGTTATTTTCTGATACAAGCAGCTTGCTGCAAAAAACTGAACCTGTTCACTCTGAAATTAATAAAAATTGAAAAAATAATTAGACAAAGTATCCACGATATTATAATTTATAAATAAATAAATAAATATATATCTCAATAGATGTTCAATGAACTTATCTCATTGAATGACTCCAGCATTTCATTTGAAATCGCTAGTCAGGGAAAGATGTTCAATAAAACTATCCTATTATAATTGTGCTTGTGCCCACTGTTGTTAGCACAACCGTTACCTCCTGTCAATACTTCATAAATAATGAACTATTGTGTTTTGATCACATGGAAAGAGGGGAAAAGACATTACTTGGTTTCAGTGAGAAAATGAAAGAAAGAAAAAAAATGAAAGAAATGAAAGAAAAAATGAAAGAAATGAAAGAAAAAAGAAAGAAACAAAAGAAAGAAAAAAATGAAAAGGAAGATAGAAATGTCTAACATCTCCTGCCAATACCTCATAAATTATGGACTATTCCATTTTGATAAACCAAACAAATATCAGAGACACTACTTGTGTTCAGTATGAAAATGAATGAAAGAAAGAAGGAAGGAAGGAAAGGCAGAACTGCTTAACAGCTGTTTCAGTGAAATGGAAAAAGTTGTCAATCCCAAATCTTTTCATTTGTACCCACTTCTTAAAATAACGATCAGCGTTCATAATTAAGGCTGTTATTTCAATATTTTGTTAACGTTGTTAATCTCAAATAATTAACAATGCAATAGGGGAATTATGTCTTTGTAGAACTCAGCATTAGCTTATTCAATCATTAACTTAAGAATAAAGATTCATCAGAATATTAAAATAGAAGAACTGTGAAATTTCCATGGATCTTTCTAATTGAAATTATTTTCAGATCCTATATTTATATTCTTTGGAACAAGCACTAATCCTAAATTTCAAATTTCAAATTCTTATCATGTTAAAGTTTTTTTAAAAATTTAAATTTACAACCAATTAAAATGTTTTTATTATTATTATTTTATATGTCAGTATATGAGTTGAAATCAAATATAAATCAGATATGGATCAGAGTTTGACAGAATGATAAGATAAAGAACAAATAGGAAACGTTTATCAATCTAACGTTTCACTTTTATTAAAGCTTCATCAGAGAATGAGATATGGAGAAAAAGAAGACATTCTGGTATTTTTACTTTTGATGTGTGTGATTTTCATTGGTCAATTATGTTTTACTTGCATTTGACTCTTTTAAACCAACTTTAATATAATTTACAGCATTCTGAATTCAAGGAAAGATAATGCAAACAAGAGAATCTGTTAGTTTCTTGCAATTTCAGATGTATGTGTCATCTCTCCTTGAATTTGGAATACTACAAATTATACTAGTGTTGGTTTAAGAGTCAAATGCACATGAAACATGATTGACCAATGAAAATCCAACAACACAAAATTAAAAATATGTAATGACATGAGTTGACAAAATCTAAGTTTATCATTTAGAATTTTAACATCTCATAATAATGTATAATATACAAACTGAATCTTGTTTTATAATGATCAATCTTTTGGTGCTAATTCTATAAGCTATGTTAAAACAAAAGTAAATTACTTTCAAAATAAAATTCATATTTAAATCAAACTTACCTTCTGAGGTTCAAGCAACTCCCACACAAATGCCCATGCTTCTTTGGCAACCCGTGCTTTGGTAAGCCATGTATGAACATGATGTTTATGGTCAGAATTGCTGTAGAATTGGCTCACAGCCTGAAAGGAAACAATTTATATATCTATGTTATGTAGAGACTAAAGGACAACTTGTAAATATACAACAGATCCGTTCTCTTAGGTTTTCAGACAGGACAAATTGCTACTCCATATTGTGTCTATTCTTCTTTGCATCAATATGCACTAAAAACTGAGAAAAGCCCGCTACATACTGACAAAGAATTCAAAGGTGAAAATAAATACTGCAATAAGAAGATCCAAACTAGGTTTTCAATACATTCCTTTATTTATTTCAGGGATTCTCTTGCATGGACTGGGTAGATAGGTAGGTGACACTTGGGGAAAATATCTGTCACTTCTGATGTCCAAGACTAACAGATTAGCTTTTCACCGCAACCAGCAAGAATTCTGACATTCACCTACCAACTCTCAAGCCCACTTCAAAATCATGATTTGCAGCATATACCCAGTAAAGGGCAGCTCAACACTACTTCAATCCCAATTGTGCCTAAATATAATTCTGCAATCGGAAATCTTTAATGTCCAGTTTGTTATCACTTGTCCCCAACAGTTTTTATTCATCTATTGTCTCATTCTCTTTTGGTCAAGTGGGTGGCTGCTTTTTGAAGATCCCATTTCACATACTTTATTGCTGGCCATAAAACACAAAACACTTAAGACCAAGATAAAAATCACACATTATCCCCTTTTGTGTGGATGTTTCAATCAAAGTGTCACAAATTCAGCATAGAGTAATTTTTTTTATGCAAAAGAAAATAAAAAGTAAATGACCAATGAACTTTTGAAATGAACTATTATTATATTTGTTGCTGTCAGATCCAATATATTCAGAATTATCAAATGCAGCATGGTTCAACAGATTTAAAATATATCCTGATATATCAAACATTAAAGTTCAGCGTTTAGAGTTCATATTAAATCTGAAAAAAAAAAAAAAAAAATACTTTTTCTCTACTTCGTATCAAATTCAATTTCTTATTTTTGCCATGTTCATCTTGTAAAAAGCCTGACATTGTAGACACAATAAATGTACATCTATAGATAATTTCAAAATAATTTCCATTTTAAAAAGATCAACAAACCCCAAATTATGCTAACTGATGGATGGTGTGTGGGAGAGGGGAATTGTTGAACCTTGCTCCAACAACCTTGACAAAATGCAAGTGACTTGCATTTTGTCAAGGTTGTTTTAGTACAATTAAAAGCTTTTAAAATAGTCAGTCTTATTTCATATTCTCATTTTTGACCAACACTCTTTATTTCTTTAATTATTTAAACTAGCCTGCTCAAACTTAATATGACCAAAAGTTTTGAATGCCAGTTTGAATAATTCAGAGAATGATGATACTTTTATAACAAACTTTTATAGAAAAAGTGTCTCTTAATGCAGGCCACAACACCAGCTTCAGAAATTTAAAAGAATGAACAGGATATAGCAGATTGAAATGTTACAAACCAGATTTAAAAGGAGCAAGTTTTTTGTAGAGAATTAACAAAATAGAATCAATGTGAAAGTTCAGCAACATCACATATAAATTGTTATAAAATTGATTGATTAACAAAGTTTATGTCACATAAACTGGATACCCCAAATTCAAATGAAGAACTTAAAAGCCTCTTTACTTCAACTGAGGGACATAACATTACCTCTTCTACATTATTTTTGATGGATGAATTCCAATTTGAGCACTGGTAAAAATGATGAAAACATCTTTAAAACATCATCAAGGACACATTATTGGATAAAGGCCTGAAAATCCAGAAAAAAGAAGGTGAAATTCCTGGTTAAAAACTTAATAAATAATGATAACTATCAGAATCAATAAAGATCAATTAGAACAGTCTAAAACTGTTCAGTCCCAAATGATAAGGCAAGTCATCTTGCAAACCTATAAATGATAAAAAATAATTTTTTTACTTCAACTGAGGGATGCATTACCTGTTCTACATTATTTGCTATCCATTTTTCATAGGAACATCTTCTAACCTGAAAAGAAAAAGGTAAAATTAAAAATTAATAAATAATCTATCAGAATCAATAAAGATCATGAAAACTGTTAGTCCCAAATGATAGCAAGTCATCTTGCAAACCTATAATAATGATAAAAAAAGTGGACTGAAAGATGAAAAAGGAAATAAAATAATTAGTACATTTAGTGTATCATTTTAATGTTTAATTTAGTCTAGTTTGTAACTCTTTAAAAATCACAAGCTTATACTTATGCATTCATATATATAGACAAATATTAATCAAAAGATTATCAATTCCAATAGAAATTATCAGTAAAATTTAATAAAAAGTGACCATTCTTGAGAAGGCCAAAAATAAAGGAACAAAAAGGTTGGTCAATATATATCTTATAAAAAGTTTAGAATTTAGTTAGCAGCATGATTTTTATTTATAGTAATATTTAATAAACACTTACTTTTATAACCACCTGAATATTGATGACTACTTTTAGGAACAATGATCTTTATTTATTTTTAATCTGAATTCATTGATACAACATAAAATGCATTAAATAAAATTACTCTACAATAAAAATTATTTATAAAGTAATACAAACCCAATCTCTTATAGGTATGCTCTTATTTTGCTCAAAGTAAAATAAAGATAACATTTTTATTTTTATTTTTTTTTATTAGGATTAGGAGAGGAATATTTATTTCAGCTAAAACCTAAAAAAATAAAACGGAATTTTGTCTTGTCAAAACTAGTTCTATTTATGATCTAGACATTGGGTCATTGTGCAAAACTAGGCTAGCAAAAGATTTAACATGGTACAAATTTTCAAGTAATATGCTGCGGCCATGCGGTTAAGGCATTGGACTACAAATTCATTACCATCTACCCACTTAGGTTTGAATCCTATCATCAATGTTTACTTATTAATAGGAGTAGGTAGGTTCACCTATCACCTGGTTCACATCCTTCCCAGTCTTTTGAACAGGAGGAGAGGTTTATCCCTTGATTCCTGCTTAGGATAGGGGTTTCCAGTTCCTTCTAAAACTGTCTCATTCTCTTTCACTCCCAGTAACCCCTTGCATCTGACTGGTGTTATTGCCTTGCTTGGGGGGTGAAATTAAAAAAAATAAAATAAAAATGATGAAGATTATCCTTAAATAGAAAAAAAATAGAGAGAGAGAGAGAGAGCAATAACAGATAAAATGCTACATGAATGCCAAATTTTATTAAGCACTATCAAATTCTTCAAGATATCTGTGACTGACACAAAGAAACAAGAGGTAAATGGATCCAACCTAGAATCATTAATTTAAATTTGTAAATCAAAATGGTTAAGTGTGCGTGTTTATATATATATATATATATAGATGGATGAGATAACAATATATAAATTATTATATACTAAGAACAATATTGAGAGAAAAATGTATGGCAAAGTGGAAAACAGTTTTTGTGTGAAGCATTTCATCCTTTAGGACTTCATTACATTGGTGCACAAACAAGGTGTGTTGGGAATTTTTTTCCACTATGTCCTACATTTTCTTCCCATATATATATATATATATATATATATATATATTTAGCATTTAGAAAATGCTATCATATTCATATTGTTAACATATTGACATAATTTTCAGTTGACAATATGAATAATGTTTTCTAAATTCTTCCAGTTGCTAAGGACATTCTTTTTGTTATTAATAGTTACTTAGTTTTAATAAATTCATTTCATTTTTGCCTTGGAAAAGTCCACATTGGACGAAACGCATCGGCTAATATTACAGTTTTCCTATCATCTTTTACATTTATAAATATTGTCTTTTTCTACAGGTTAACTCTGCAAAATTTTATATATATATATATATATATATATATATATATATATATTTTTTAAAGAAAAACAGACCACTTTAAGATTCCATTATAATAATTTATTTCACCAGAGCCCTTTTAAAGAACTCTGGATCATCAGATAGCACTTCCAAAAGATGAAATGAAATGAAAATTCATACTTTTGATGGGTAGTGTAAGTTTTTGTAATTTAACAGAGGGGGTAATGAGGGGCGGTTTGAGAGACATGGTCAAGTTTAGAGAGGGTTTATTTAATATTTCTCTCAATTATACTTAGTATTGGGGGAGGAGGGACCAAACATTGACCTATTTAGCTTAAAAACTGCCCTATTGGGTGACAATTAAGCTAACACCTGCAGAGGGCTCTTAATTTGGCCTTTGGCTTGTTCAGGTGTCAAAGAGTCCGTAAGACTTTGCATTGGAAGCTCTCCTGGCTTCCATTTGATCTGGATTTTCATTTGCATGGGACTTTCTTTGTCATCGCTTCAGCCTTGGCTCTTTTGATTGCAATCTAGTCCTCTGCTTTTTGCGAGATATACTGCTGCTGTATGCGATAGGCAACAATAAACTACAGAAGAACTCAAAATTGATCGCTGCATTTAAGTATTGTGTTAATATTTAAGCTTACCTTTTAAAAGATCAATGATAAGTCTTCTGACATAGGTCCTTACTTTCCATATAATTATTTTTATCTTATGGGTGACATTTGCTGGATTTCACAATTAATTTCAATTATTCCCAAATTTATTTCCAAGTTACAAAAATTGTTATCATACAAAAAACATTTGTTGCAAAAAAATCACGTAATATATAGATAGATAGATAGATAGAGAGATTGCACTAGTGAAAACTTGGGAATCCAAAATTTCAGGATTGTGGGTCCGGATCCAGCCTGGAATGTTTTTAATTTGTTCATGGAGTCAGCCTGTTACTGCAGTGAGAGAGTGAGTGAAGCCGAGATGCCAGGTCACAACCGATAACATTACAGATTCTTTGGATTTTATCAAGAATCTCTAAATACATAGCCATATCACCAAACAAGACATGGCAGCAATATTCAATGCATGAATGAATGGTATACTTATAAATGTGCAAGATAGATAGAAAGTTGGTTCAGTGTGTTGTGCTAGACAATTTTTCTCATCAGAATCTATCTTACACATTTATAAATCTACCAATAGCCCATGAATTGAATATTACTCTCATATCAGGTCTGATGCTTCTGGTATATATTTAGAGATTCTTGATGAAATACAAAGAAGAATCTGCAACGTTATTGTTCTCAGCCTCAGTCACTTTCCCTGTGTCTTTTCTATAAATATTTTCATGGTAATTGTTCTGATGAGTTTTCCTCTTTGGTACCTAAGAATTTATGAATTTAAATGTACTACTTGATTGGTGTCACGGATTTAGACTTTAAATGGCTAGATGGAACCATAGGTTCTATGCTAACAATTTCTTCTTTCGCACTTTTTGCTTGTGATACTCATTTGGCTTCCTGCTTTCAAGTCAACTTTGGTCTTCAAAAATTTAAATGCAGAGTCAATCATTATCTTCTGTCTTCATAATTTCACTTATGTTTTCTCTTTCTCACCTTCGTTCACTTACTTGCATCTTAGTGGCTTTAGTGCCTTGCTTGGGATGAAAAGTAAAGAAATAAAAAAAAATAAAAATTGATTAATTTCACAAGTTATTATATTTATTTTTTACTCATATTGTTTACGATTTCTTTCTCAGAAACTTGTTCCATAGGTAAACAATGTTAAAATGACTAAAAAATATTATTTTAAATTGTAGTAATAAAATAATAAGCATTTTATTCCATTTAATAAATCTACTAAAAATATGTAAACAAACATATTTTACTTTACTTTTGTTAAAATATTTTTAAGAAATAATTTTAATTTTTAAAAAATGTTACGATTCATTTTTTTTTAATTTGATTAAAAATAAATAAACTTATCTTATAAATTTTTAGCTTCCCTTTTTTTAAAAAAACCATATCGATGTCAAAAAGAAGTTTATTTAAAGAAGAAAAAATAGACTCAAGAAAAAATAAATTTTTTAAATTTAATTTTTTTCTAACCTCAAAAAAATAAAATAAAAATAAAAATGTGCTGTCAAATTTTTCTCGTAAAACGTAAAAAAAAAATATGAAGTGTTGTAAAATAACGTATTTTTATGTAAAAAAAAAAAATAAACATTATTTCTTTTAATTACTGATTTTTTAAATTCTTTAATTTTCAAAGTGTTTTTTTTATCTTTTTCTTCCCTACACGAATATTTAGAAATAAAAATTGAACTACAAAAAAAAAAAATAAAAATATTTTTAGATTTTTCCCCTATAGAAATCATTAAACTAATTCAAACATAATTTCTAGACTGATGCAAATATTTTGGTACACAAACATCTACGTGGGTCATGTGGCGCCAAGTAACATTTTCTTTGTGTTCATTGAGAATAAAAAAAGACAATGTAACTTGGTTGAGTGAGTGAATAATAGCAAGCGAGGATGAACGACTTCAAAGAAAAAAATTACTTCTTTTGTTACCTTAATTCTTTCAGAAATTTCTGTAAAAGTTTGTTTTCTATTATTAAGTGAATATTTAATTGTAATCTCACTAATTTTTTTCAAGTTGCGAAGCTGGCTGAGAAACTACGAACAAAATTAAGTTTTCTGTTTTCTTTTTAAAAAAATCTCAAGCCAACTCTTATTACTTACGTTATTTGTATACTTCGTCCATTTGGCAAAAATTACGCCAGGCGAGAAAAACAGATCCTTTGTAGATGATTTTTCCCCTTAAAAACAGCTGGCGAATTGAAGATAAAGAAAGAGAGAAAAAGACAACACCCGGTTTGCCATCATCGTAAAAACAGCAAACAGAACTTCATGTTTATACGCAAGCCTCGACACACTTCCGGTCGATGAGCTAAGAACAGTAACCCTTCCAACCACAAACCAATAACTATTATTACCTCCCTTAAGTAATGACAGGTTTTTGATGATGAAAAAGCTAAAAATACTATAGAATTTGTCGACTTTAGCTCATAGCTATGCTCATGAAACAACCAAGTAGTTTCTTTCCTCACAAAAAGAGGTCTCCAAAACCATCTAATAATGATGGGTGCTGTAAGCAACAATAGATAATTGGTAGACTGAACTATGACCATGTGCATAGTGAAGCCACTATAAAAATCAAACTCTCCTTGCAATATTACTTCACTGATATCTTATGACATGCTATAATAACAATAATTTTTTTGACTGATTCGTTTTCTGCAGTTTATCAACAGTAAGTGGCTGGTATTAATCCCTAGTGCGTGATCATCTTCAATGAGCAATTTTTGCCTGTTGCTCATGTATACATGGGTCCCTTACTTAAACTCAGCCTTGTGTTACATTTGATACAAAGTGGACATACAAATAAAAATATAAAATTGCATTTATTTGAATATTCTGGTTTTATACAATATTTGTAGACATATATATAAATGAACAGATGCACACACAAACTTTGAGGTTTACATATTAGATATAGTGCAAAGCAACTAACAGACTCCACCTTTTTTTCTTATCTCCTTGTACTACAAAGTATCATGAAGAGTGTCTTCTTTTTTGTGCTTTTACTTGACAAATGTTAACTTCACAAGAACCCATGAAGTTTAAGAAACAATATGTATTGATATCAATATAACAACAGGAACTACCAGAAGGAAGTCAAAGTTAATATTCAACTACCTCAAAGTTTTCCATTCCTGGATTGAATTCAGAGTTGTTCTGCCAGACTTGGTGCCAGCTGATTCCAGTTTGCTTTGTTATTCTATCTAAAGCTGGTGAGAAAAGAGATAGATTCATGCCTTTCCCAAGTGTGTTAGTGCAGTAAACATCAATTGTCTCAGCCATAATTAGAATTTGATGTTTTCATTTTCCATACTGTTAACCTTGAGACCTGAACGGAACCCAACGTTCATATTTATGTGGAGGCTTGTTCTTGTTGGTAAAAGTGAAGACAGTTCCTTTGAAATCAATGGAAGCCAAAGCGATATCCTTCTGAAACAAATGTGGCTATTATGTTTTAGATACTTTGTAGGGATGCAAAAAGTGATTATCTCCTTTTTGGTTGGGATGAAGTTGATGGAATAGTCCATACATACCTTTTCACCCATCCGGTATAATCCACTTTACACCAAAAATCACCTATCAACCAATCAACACTCTAGTTTCAGCAAGCAAGACTTCTCATTGGCTCAGATCCTTAGAACTGTAACAAGTTCACGCAAAAATGTCTTTTCGCGCACAACACTCTGGAGCCTATTTTCTTGACCAAAACTCAATAAATAGAAGAATCTGAATTGACTCAAGCAGTCAGACTTTCACCCCTGGAGAGATGCCAAACTAATCCAGCAAGTCAAAACTTTGACCAACTACACTTTTACCTCGCAAACTTCTCTGACTCAGCAAACAACAACCATGCTCTCTCTCAAGAACAATTTCTAGCAATCACTTACAATACTTAAAAAGTGATATTTACTCTCTACTAAATAAGTATTCATAGACAATCAATCAAACATCTAAACAACTAAAAGTACACAACTCCTACCAATTCTGAACAATAACTTAAACAAACTTACACACACACACTATGGATTGAACTCGCACAAAGGACATTTTTTGTACATAACCAACTACTTAGTTTAATTTTACAAACAAATCTTAATAACAGTTTCACACACACTGAAACTTCACAAAAATACTCTACACAATCTAATTCAACCATTCTCATTTATCCAAAAATATTCAACCCAATTGTATATGTCAATTGTATATAAATTAATGTTATTGTTGCACTTTTAATTATGTTTGTCTTCACTCTGAATTTTCTTGCATGATTTGTTTTCAATGTTCCTTTTACCTCTTAATTTGTTGTGGATGAATGTTTAAGAACACTGACATGATAAATCCTTCTGATAACTAAAAATACATTCACCAGTCTGCAACAAAGTCATGTGGGTCACATGCTTAGTGGTATCAGTTCATACAGTGATGAAAACAGTCTTTAGTTTGCACTCCTCAAGTCAAGACAAACTTTTACCTTTTAGCAGAAGTGAAGTTAAACCAGCCCACCCAGAGTAGTTAGCATGTGAGCAGTACACAAGTGTATAGCACTGTTTTACCATTGGGAAATATATTCTCATCAGAGACATAGAAGATAAATCTGGCCCACTCAAATTGTTGAAATTATTTTTGGTTTGTAGTCTTCTTGTTGGAAAATACTCATGATTTGCTGTTTTCCCATTGGGAAATGTGTCCTGACATAAAAGATAAATCTGGCCCACTTGAATTCCCCTTGGGAAATATAAATATGGCCTCACCACATGGCATTGCCATTTTTTCTTTTGGGAAAAATATGGCTTCTCCAGAAACATAGAAGAATCTTCCTACAGCTCAAATTTCCATTGGGAATTAAAACAAGTAAGACAATATCTCACTTTCACACTGCTTGTTGTTGCATACATGTGCTATAGCTTCTCTGTGTGGGACAAGTGTGAATATGTTTATATAATTTTGTGTATGATTTAGTGGGATAAAAATCTTTTTGAGAAGAATACATGTTTCCCATTCCCTTTCTTTCAGCTATTCTATTCTGTCTATGTATTAAGGTGTAATAGTAATACCCATAATGGAGGAAATCCTTTTATGAACTTTTCTTATGTTTCCTTCTAGAACCTCCAAGCTCCAGACTTTTGCAAAACATAGAACAATTCAATTGGTCTCTTATTCTTCCTCTTTGTCATGTGGTATGGTTCTATACTAAATCCACCTAAAACAGATTCTATGAAACTGATTTTGAAATTTAGAAAATTAAAAGTGCCAACAATACACCTTGTGTGGGTATATGTGTGCGTAAAACTCAGACACCAGTGCCTCAACAATGCGTTCTATCACTTAATATATAAACCAAGCTTGCCTTCTGAAATGATTATTACAGATGTCTGGAAGAAGACACTGCTAAAATCTCTCAATCCATGAAAGAATACTTTGTTATCCTAACTCTCATTTTAAAGGACACTCCAAAGATTTGAAAATTAGCACATGTGTTATGCCCTGCCATTACCTCAGATAAATAATAGACCATTTCCATTTGAGGAAAGATGAAAGAAAAAGATATATAAGACATGCTGTTTAATTTTAGTGAAAAAAAATAGTAAAGTGTACATAATAAAAAGAAAGAAAGGGGAGATAGAGGTGGTAATAATGTTCTCATGCATTTATTATCTAAAAAATGGAAAAACTTGTTAAATAAGTTCCACTTACTTCTTTAAATAATGACCTGCATTCTTACTCATGATTGTTATTGTAATATATTGTGCAAGTTGTTAAGCTCAAATATTCCACAGTCATTTTATAGTTATGGAACTGGCAAGGATATTATTCAATCATCAACTTAAGAATTATGATTCATCAGAAAATTCACATAGGAAAACTGAGACATCCTCATAGGTACTTGTTAAGGTGGACATCATAACAAGGAAATTAACTCACTCCCTAAATGGGAACCAAGTTATGCTCCTTGATCAGAACTCTCTAAGACAACAGAGAAGAAAAGGGATTTCAAGATGGCAGTCATGCATTCTCTCATGTTCCCCATCAAGAATTACTAATCTACCAGTAATCCACTGGTCATGTTCCTAAATCTGTTGTTACCAAATAGTGAATAAAATTTATAATGGTTCAAATTATGTGTTTGTTCTTATTTAATTCAAATAAGCACACCCAGCAACACAACCATAGTAGTAGAAGAGAGTGTTTAGCTGATCACTCTAAACAGATTAAATAAAGGGTTCAGTTCAGAATTTCCTGTAGATTACCAAGATTGATATACAGCTGAGGATGTCCAGTAGACACAACGGATGAAATATTGTGATAAAAACAACAAAGATGAGGACAATAGTCCAAATATAAATAGTGTAAATAATAAAAATTTATATTTGCGTAGTGGGATATCCACGGAATCAAAAATTATAATTGCTGAAGAGAGTGTTTAGCTGATCACTCTAAAAATGCAGCCAGTACCATGTAAGCCAGTACTAATTGTTGCAGGGTCAGATCATTGGTTACTAAACTGGTTCTCTCACCTTGGCTTTTCCGATGAGATGGGTGGATAGACACTTAGGGGGATTAAAATCAAAACCTTTCAAAAAGCAGATTAATCTTCTTGTAGGGTCAATGGCCATCTAGCTCAATGAAATAGATTGTACTCCATTGTCATAAATGAAGCCAATATAGGGATAACATGATATTGCTGGCAGTGGGCTTCTATGGCTGAAGTCCAGAAGGGAAGGTTCCTCTGATGGAATCCACAACTGTGTGTCTGTGACCAAGGCAAGTTTTCAAATTAGGAGACATTTACTATGGTTTGACCTGGAAAGGGTTGCCCTTTCTCAAAGTCTACTTGCCTAAGACACACTATGCATGAATGAATATCTCTCTTTCTTTCATCCCAGATATATGGAGAAAACTAGTCAGGTACTTAGTTATGCAGCAATCCTATGACCAAACCTAATCATGGGACTTTGATAATAATGAACTATCCCATTTTGATATTAACCACTCAGTATAAAAGGCTGTTTAACTACTAATGATAAGTTTAGCAGAATAAGGCTTCTAAAGTGGATATTCAACATTGTCCATTCATTACAGGCTCTGATGATGATAATTAATTTTATGATCACCAGTCAACAATTTATAAAAGTTTTATAACTCTTTTCTTGGCCAGTGTAGAACAGTAAAACTATGCTTCAACCATTTTGAATATCTTAAGAAATTGTATAGTCTTGATGCAACTTGTTCAGAGGATCATAAGGGACCTTAATGTATATGTGCATATAAAGAGTGTTTCATTAAGACAGATTATATATAAGGGTGTTTCATTAAGACAGATCAAAGTCAGAAGTAAATAAATCAGTGTTATTGGTGAAAATTTATTCTGTTTTCTTTTTGAATTTGTAGGTCTGATGAATTGGATCATATTTATGATTCCAATGGAATAAATTATGACCATGGAATATTAGTGTTTAAGCCTTTTTTATTATATATATATATATATATATATATATATATATATATATATATATATATATATATAAGTAATGTAAAAGTAAGCAACTCCTAAAGGAGTATGCAACAAAGGTGTTGTATCCACCAGTTTAACAACCGGAAGTGAATTAGCTCCCTTGACAATGGTTTTTTTATGTACCGCTACATACCAGTGTTTTCTTACTTCTAACAAAACTTTTAATGCTTCAAAAATTATATATATAGAATGCATAAACCTTTGATGAACAGCTCCAGAATACTAGTCAGAACTTTTTTTTTCTTAAAGAAAAGATGTTTTCCCAAATGTCTACTTAACTTTTTAGGCAAAGAAATAGGAAAGATAAGCCAAGTTAAAACCTTATATATTTACAAAGCTTTCTTGGTCTCTCTTTGAAGCTCCTTTACCCCCAGGGTTATGTGCTGATCTCCCTGGATTTTTCTGGAGGGATTGGCAGAGGAGTAGAAGTGGGTTTTTCCTATCAGAATGGATGCTGCAGATGTAGTATCTGTTCCGTGCCAGAGCCCTTCTCTCGTCATACAACAGTGGGGAGAAAGCAAGGGAGGACCCTTGCTTTCTCCCCACTGTTGTATGACGTAGAAGTAGCATGACTGGCTATGACTAGCTTAGGCAAGCTTTGACCAGCTTAAATAAGCTAAGACCAGCTTAGACCAGCAGCCTGAGTGGAAACACTTGGGTCCCCAAGTTAATCTCAGGTTACATGCTGATCCAGGGCACCTCAGTGTGGTGTAACGGTTAACAAGCTTGTCTTGCTAGCACCATTACATCTGAGTAGTGAATTCAATCCTCACTGGGTGCCCCATGCTTTCAGCCTTCTGCCACATCTAAGCTGTGTTTAGAAAATCATTTTTGGGACGTCTCTTCTGGGAGGATTGGCAGAGGAGGAGAAGAGGGTTTTTCTCATTGGAGTAGAAGTTGTGGTTGTTGTATTTGTTCCGTGCCGGAGGCCTTCTCTCCTCCCTTGCATTCCTCCCATTCTTGCGTAACTAGCTTAGACAAGCTAAGACCAGCTTAGACCAGCAGCACAAGGGGAAATACTCAGGCTAATCCCCACATTAAAAAACAACCTTGTGTCACAACCTGACTCAGTGGTGGGGGTCACGATAAATCTCAGGTTACATGCTGATCCTGTCATTAAAACAGTAGTGATCGCCTTACTGATTGGATGCGTTGCCTGAAGGAAGTAGAAGTGACTTCCCTCTATATGGTGAAGCAGTCCCTGTTTTGTTTGTTTTACTTTCTTTCTCTTTTCACCTCTTCCTTCTTGGAAAGATGCAGATATTGCCTTTTCTTTCTCTTCTCAGTTTACCCTCTCTCTCTCTCCCAGGAAGATTCAGTGCATTTGCTTTTCTTTTTCTTTTCTTTACCATTGCTCCAGATTGGCGGTTGAGCATATCCCGTCATTACTTTTGAGCAACCTAGACCTTAGCTTTGTTTAAATTCATTCTTGATAGCATGTTAATCTTTATGACACGTTAATCTTTATGACATGTTAATCTTTATTATGATGGCTATGGCTATCATGTTTGGTTACTTAGCAACCATGCCACATTTTGTTGCCCTTTTTTATCAGCACATCAAAATATTGAATTCTACACAACACTCTGATTTGGATTCCCACCAATTTCTGGATGTATGTAATAACATGCCTCGTTCAGCATCTTCTTCATTCAGCATGCCGCCATTTTTGGATTATACTTACCAGTCCTAAATCACTTTACTCAAGTGATTTCATTTGAGTTTAACTTTTCCTTTCATCAAGGACTATAACAAACATGAACATTTCCAAAGACTTACGACTTGCATGTGGTTACAATTTTCCTTTTCAGGACTATTAAATTAACCACGTTTCCATATCCACACATTTACACTTTAGAACATTTTTATGCGTTTTAATATTTCACCTCTTACCAGGTAGAAAACTCCTTTCAGTTCTTACAAATCAATAATTGTACATATTGTAAATAAGTTGTTGGTGGTCATTGCCAATAATAAAACTTCGATCTTTTCATTAAGAACTCTGCCTTTGTTGTAACTCAGTTTTTGGTGTCAATATCTTCTTGCATATTCCTTATATTTTATTTATGTGGCAACCCATCTGTGGGCTGCTACAAAGGCATGCCAGAGAAAAAGATCTCAGCGCCATATTTAATGAAAGACACATTCCCTGCTATTAAATATAGCATTGAGCACTTTTATATATTTTAATGTTTTTTTTAATTAGTATCAACCCATGCAAGGCAGTAAAGCCACTTAGACACAAGGGTTTACAGGGTGTGGAAGAATTAGGAACAGAAACATTAATGATGAGCAAGAAGAGAAAAGAGTAATCAGGTGGATAGTAGATAGCAATTGACATTACATTTAAATTTTTGAAGATTAAAATTGACTGGAAAACATGAAACTGGAAAGAAGTTCCACAAGTGAAAAGTTTAAGAAACTGTTAACATAGAACTTATGGCTCTATCTAGCAAGTTCAACTGTAAATTGATGCCATCTTGACACCAGTCTGGTACTGCACTTAAATTTAAAAAATCTAGGTATCATCTAAACAATTACCATGAAAGTATTTATAGAAAGGTTCAGGGAGGCAACCTTACAGTGGTGGGAAAGTGACTGAAGGGATTTTTTATCTGACATTATCTCTTATTGCTATAAATGTTGTTTTTAGGGGGCACATATCTTTGAGGTGCTATACCAGTTTTTTTTTTATTTTCTTAAACTATGAAATTAATAACAAACAGTCTAGATAGGTTAAAAGAAATTGCAGAGAATGAAGATCAAGCAACAACAAGTTGCATTGTAAAAAAAACATGAGAGATAGTCGATGAGGTATAAAACCTAAACAATTTTATTAAAATAAAAGCAACTAAATATTAGCTATGCACAAATTTGGCGATTTGTGCATCCAGAAAGGGGGGTAATAATTTTCTGGACAAGTAACTTATTTTTTTCTAAAATAAAGCTCAATGATAGTTGTGGGGAAAAGATCAAGTGTACAATCTAAATCAATCAAACAGCATAAAATATCACAAGAAAAATGCCAGGGTATACAAAACAATACCAATTATAAGGAAGACAGTACAATAAAAGAGTTTCAGTGTGGTCGAACACAGTTAGGGTATATTTACCTTGAAGGTATAAAATGTGAATGTTCTTAATAGTTCTTATGAGTTGATGTCAGTTGTCCAACCTCTCTCTCACAGGTAGGATGTGGTAAGTCTCTCACTGGTTTATCATTACGTCCATGGAATGTGCTCAGACGAAATGCATCTCCTGGTGCCACCAAGTCTGACTTTCATGGCTAAGACCCACCATGCTACTTACACATAGTAACAAACCACCCTCATTCTCTCTATATTCCATCGATAAGAAGTAAGTCTCACTCAAACATCTGCTTCCCACAAACTACTGTCTTATGGAACAAACTCCCAATTGGATGTTTCCCTGATTGCTACAATATTAGTCTAGAGTCAACTGTTATCTTCCTCTCCTAACTACCCTGCTAACATAACCTTCTGTCTTGAGTGGCCCCCGGGCCTTGTACAGGGTGAAACTTACTGTAAAAAAAAAATGTAAAAAAAGTTTGTGACAGAATCCGTTCATGCCTTCAGAATTCAGAGTCTCCAATGAAGAGTGTTGTTTTTGAGAACAGTATTCGTTCTCTCTTGTGGAAATGACTATTTGTTACAGTAGTCAGGGTGAAAGTAAGACTTAATTTTGTCATAAAATGACAATTTAGTTGTCAAGACTTTGTTGAGGAGAGGTTTCATGTCCACTTCTTTGAGATTATACTTAGTCAGGGTTTCAGATGTTTTGGAATGCATTGTGTCTCCCACTCCATGCATTGCTTCTCTTAGTCCTGTTGATGGTTGTATTTCAGGGATTTTTATAGTCAAAGATCAGCTTCAATTTACCTGAAAAATTTGGCGATCAACACAAGCATTTCAAATTTTAACAGCTTGAATAGCCATTAGTTAAAAAATCAAGTTTATCAAAACAATTTATTGTAGTAGAAAAAATACCTCTGCTTTTCTTTCTCTTTCCTTCACCTTCAGTTGATCTTTTACCTTTCCTTGATCAAGGAGCTTTGTATGTAGGGTGGCAAGGTACAGGTTTCAGCAATTATTTTATTACCTTCATCCTTTCCCCAAAACTATCATTAGCGGTAATTCACTCAGAATGGAAAAAAATGTTAACAATGTCCCTAGGACAGGGGAATAAGAACAATCTATCCTCACAGATTAAATAAAGGATTCAGTTTAAAATTACTTAACGGTTACCTGGAACAACAAACCCGTTTTTGATTGTTTCTTAATGAATACAGAACAGCCAGAAAACATTTATAATGTGATGTAATAGAATAACCTGTTACCCCCATGAGTGACTACACTATAGGTAGTAACTACCTATATCTGCAAGTCAACGAACTACATAGACTAGCTGCGATCTGTTCCAGCTAAACAGTCAAACTCTCTGCCTTTGGGCAGAGAGGAACCCGGACGAGGCTCCGCTGAAGGGCAGAGTCTCATTTGGGGAGGTGGACTGTTCCTGAACCCGTTTATACGGGTTCAAAAAGGAATATTTTTGGCCGAGCCTACAGGCTCAGAGAACCCACATTAAACTGGCCTTGTGCCACATGCAACCCTCGTGGGGGGGTAGCTAAATATACTAGCTGGGATATGTTGACTATGATTCAGACTTACGTGCGAACTACCAACCTTCCAATAGTAGCACTCACTACTGGATTGACTTGCGACGACCTTGTGCATAACTGTTACCTTTATTCTTATTGTACTGATTAATTACAATAAACCTTTACTTATTTTATCCACCTCGTATTTCAAGTATATATTCCTATTAGCACGGAATATAACATAATGATTAATAGACTCTAATATTTTGGGCTAACATCGCTTTTTGATAAGTTTACTTCTTTCCATTTTTTTTTAATCATTTAACTGCAAGTAAGGTAATAAAAAGCCACCCGGATGCAAGGGGTTACCAAGAATGAAATAAACAGAGAGGACAATAAAAGAATGTTATCAGGAGAACTGCCTCCAGGAGAACTGGTCTCAGAAAATTGTCCCTATAGGACAACTGCCCACCACCTGGACAATTGCTCCCATTAAGAGGGGCAGTGGGGTAAATACTAATAAAACTAATTAGGGTTTTATTTTCATTTTTATCTGTTATCCAATAAGAAGAATTATATAATAAGAAAGTTTGTATTTTTATATCACTATAATTCAGTCAATTATATGCCATGCATGATACATGCTTAGGCAGTCATGTATCTTTTAAAACATGACTGATGAGGCAGTAGGTTGCCATTTCTTTCTGCAGTAGGCCAGTTGCCATCCAAGGCTATAGAACCCAGTGTGTCCTGTTATTTACCTATAGCTGGCAGGGTGGGGGAGAAGAAGAGGATTCATACCTTTCCCAAAGGTATTAGTACGCAAGTGAATGTAATGGATTCAACTGGAATTTGAACTCGGCTCTCCAATTCCTCAATCCAAGCTGCTATCCATTACTCCACCATGGTACAACTAAAATTAGAAAAAAGGTCCAACCCATAGCAGTTTTTGAAATCTTGTATAATATTTGCTATTCTGACTGTTGAATCTTGATAACATTTCAGCTCAGGATAATCCAATAAACTTCAAGATAGCTTTTAGAAATTTATCTTTGTAAAGTAAAAGCAAAACTTTTAAAAACTTTGCCCTTTCCATTGTCCAAGAAGATGATGACTGACATTGCATCCAAATTTTTGAAGATCATAGTTAACAGAAAGCAGGAAGCTGGAAGAGAGTTCCACAAGTGCTAAGTGCAAGCAAAGAAACTATTAACATAGAACTTATGGTTACAACTAGCAATTTTAACAGTGAACTTATGAGACCTAGCTGCCAATCTAATACTGCATTTAAATTCACAAAGTCAACAAGGAAAGCTCATCAGAACAATTACCATAAAAATATTTATAGAAGAGGCAAAGGGAAGCTACATTATGGCAGTGGGAAAGTGTCGGGTCAGGACTGATAATATAGCTAATTCTTCTTTGGATTTTGTTAAGAATCTCTAGATACTTTGCAAAAGCACCAGACCAGATATGGCAACAATATTCGATGCACAGACAAATGGTAGACTTTTAAATGTGCAAGTTATATTCTGGCAAGGAAAAATTGTCTAGTAGGGCATAGTGAACCAGACTTAGCAATTAATTCCCAATAATCATTCCACTTCATGTCAGTGGAAAATGTGAGACCATGTATGCATAGTGAATTCCTCTCCTGGAAATTAGCATCAGCCATGTTGATGGAAGGCAAAAATGTTCTTTAAGGTGATTAATAGAAAGTAGTTCCATTTCATATGCATTAGAATTAACAAGCCTCTTCTTGCCTGTTGGTCATTTTCAAGATCAGCTACCAATTTGATTTTATTGAACCTATCAGGCTTGTTATTAAGGCAAGAGTAAATAATTATGTTATCCGCATAGATACTGAGTTGGGAACTGATGATATCAGGAAAATCGTTGATTAAAATAAGAAACAGATTGAGTACACTCTTAAATTTGGCATGTGCCTTGGCATGGGGTAATGGTTAGCTAGGGTTGACCATTACTGCTAAGTTGTGAGTTTGATCCTCACTGGGTGCCCCATACAAAAATTTGACAAGGATTGACATGTAAAATTAACTGCCCTAACCTCAGTTTGGTTTCTTTCTTGAATATTGTAAATTTCAGAAATATATATTCATTTTAATGATTTTTGACACTGACTTGCAATTAAAATATTGTGAAATTCTTATGCTTTCTTTTCACTGAATGAACAAAAATGAATTTAGAAAAAGACAAAAAAGGATTTCAATATGAAAGAAAATTATTTAATTTAACTTGAACAGTTGAAACTCAAAAAATGTTAATATTCACAACACTCTTGCAATGAGATATTTTGGTTGATTTTGTTTAGCAGCATATCAACCTCTATGGCTTATTTAATGCTGAAATCTAAATATTTTGAACGTAATTGCATGCCTTCAGCTATGGACAAAATATATTTTGCTATAAAATTTATTGTTGATCATTCTACTATAAAATGTATTGCTGGTCATTTTACTATAAAAATGTATTTTTATACTTTCATAGTGTTTTGCTTTTGTTTAGGGGTTCACTCTGTATCCATAGCCGGGATCCTAACAGATGCTACCACCCTAAGTGAACCTGGGAACAACAGCAATTAAGAGGTGGCTCCACACATCTAAAATCCCAATCAAACATCTTTCTGCATCATTACCCAGGATTAGGACCCCTTACACTTATAAATCCGTTTCAAAAAAGGGTTTATCATATTCTCATTTTATGTGTCCCCAAACAATCTATTTCTTTTCTTGCTTAACTGTAGTGTAATTCCTCATCACCAGAGTTGTTTCGACTTGAAGACACATTATAAATCAGTTTGATTTCTCATTTTCTGCATGACTGCTCATTTCCAAACAGACCCATCTGCTCAGGTCCATTTGTGTTTTTAAAACACCCACAGACCAAGACTGTGGTTTACACTGCAACTATGCTAAGTGGACCTTCCTTAAAGTTCAAGTATGCACCCCACATCCAGTTGAATCTGTCCTTCTATGAGGAGAAAATAGATGGATTCATGCCTTTTCCAAGGATACATATACGAAAGTAAATATGACGACAGGAATTCGAACTCGGCTCACCGGTTTCTCGCCCCCACTCCCTAATCACTAAACCACCTGCGCATCTACAACTGTAATTCAAAGGGGAATAATTTTCAAAATATTCAAAAGAGTTACGGTTCTTACCCAAATTATCACCATGCTTTCAATAAATTTGCATTTCAGACATTGTTTTTAAATTATTTACTTTGAGACTTTTTTTGTTTGTTTGATTGTTTTTTTCATTCTCTACCCTCTAAAGGCAAAATTCAAGCATTAATAAACAGGTTCATTAATTTGATATTTTTTTGTTTCTTTATTTCTTCGCTACAATCTATCGGGGTTTTGACGGGGTATAAACGTGGTACCCCCTCCCTAAACTAAAACATGGGTTTCGTATTATTATTACATACAAAACTACTCAGAAGATGGCGCAGAGCATTATGGAGTTGAAACTATCACAACTGATGTCGGCACCTAAATTCGTAAAGAAGTCGATTTTGGCCAGATTTCTGTTATTTCTGATCATCTTACTTATCTGGGTCTATATTAATGGAGGTTGGTACGAAGCTTATGTCGATGTTGTAGCAACACAAGAGTTAAAAACACAAGCGAAATACCTAACTCTTAAGCAGTAGTACAAAGACCGCTCTTGTAATGACTTCTTATGTAGCAGAATTGCAAATAGTGGTTTACGTTCGTTTAATATATTCATGATTGCGTAAAAAAATATCTTTTTTCTTTATATACAATTTCAAAAATAATTATCATTGGTAATCTAACTTTGTATTCTGGGATTTAAAATGGTCGGATTTTATTTTATTTTAATTTAAAACTAGAATTCTTTTTAGTTACTGGTGCACCTTTTAAATTTTCTTCAGGTGTTATTTTTTTTTTTTTATTGTAATCAACAATTAATTCGTGATTTAATTTTTTTAGCGACGGTATTTGTTTTATTAATTAAACTATTTAAAATTGTTTTTTTTAATAACCTAAAAAAACAACTTTTGAGAACATAGTCTCGATTTTGTTTTCTTTTAGTTTTTTAAAAACAAACTCCTCCTTGCTCCTACTGAACGTTTAAAAAAATCAGGATTCCGTTTACATATTTTTGTTTTAATTTAAAAACATTGGGAATAAAAATGGTAAACTAGGAAAGATCTCTTAATTTAATTTTACTTAATTGAAAATACAAACATAAAAAAAAAATCTTTCATCAAGGCGTGGAATATCACGTGACCATTTTACCGTAAGCGGTTCTGTTTTAAAAAGCTGACTTAAGTTATAATTGTCAATTTTCTTTTGATATTAAGTTTAAAATAAATCATTGCGTGTGTAATTTTTCACCCACTGTCTGAGGTTTTGTTTTTAAATAAATTAAAATCCAAGCCAAAAGGTTATGTTGTCACACTATTGACTATATTTACAATAAATATGGAACCCCATACCTTGCTGCATATTTTGAATGGGTTGGTTGACCTTTACTTACTTACCCTAGTAAAAAAAAATTTTTCCAAATCTATTTTATAATACTTTTTCTAATTATTTGCACTTTAAATCCATAAAAATGTAGTACACTTCGTTTTCAAAACTTTTTTAATAAAACAATAAATAAAGTAATAATTTTAAAAATTTTTTCTGTATAAAAAGTTATTTACTTTTTTTTACTCTTTAGAAAATAACATTCATTCATTACTTACTCCCTTTTTGCGTTTTGATTTTTTTGGTTGCCATGGCTGTGACCTAAATGCATTTGAATTTGAAATTATTACCAAGTTAAATTAAAAAATGAAAGAGGAAATTAAAATTAATTTCTGCTTTATTCAACTACCAATGAGCAAAAATAAAATGCTTAGTTTAACAGCTCAATAATATTTACATTTGGACTAATGTCCTCATCTTTGTTGTTGATATCACATCCTTTCACTCAGTCATTGTGTCATCTGACCTCTAGGTTTTTGTCAATCCTGATAACATTCAGATAATTTTGAACTGAACCTTTTCTTTAATCCATGGAAGTAGATGATTTGTGTTCCACTATCCATGTCTAGAGATATAGCATCTTATTTAGTACTGCACAGTTACTACTAATTCTGTTTCCACTGATAGTGGCTTGGATTGAGGAATTGGTGAGCCAAGTTCAAATTCCAGTTGAATCCATTACATTCATTTACATGCTAATACCCTTGGGAAAGGTATGAATCCTCTTCTTCTCCCCCCAGCTATGGGTAAATAGCAGGACATACCGGGTTCTATAGCCTTGGATGGCAACTGGTCTACCACAGAAAGAAATAGTAACCTACTGCAGGAAAAAATCTGCCTCATCAGTCATGTATCGAAAAATACATGATAGCTTAAACATATATCACACATGGCACTGTTTGACTGTTCATATGTATCTATCTGTCTCGGTCTGTTCATATGTATCTATCTGTTTCAGTCTGTTCATATCTATTGTGCATCAGGTCCACCACCTCTTCATATAACTGAGAATTAAATGGAAAACTATGCTTATCCTCTTGTACTTAATCTATGATAATGTTATTAAGCTGAACCGTATAATTTGTTAAAAATCATTGAATTAATTTTCAAAATAAATCAGAAAACTTAATTTTCCTTTTTTTGTTTTTTCAAAACATTAGCTTTTTAAATCTTTTATATAAATTTTAGATGTGAAAAACATTTATATCTCATTCCCAGAAATAAGTACAAGCAAAAAGCCAAAAATAATTTGTGCATTTAAAATCAAAACAAAAACGTTCGCAGAAAGGTAATATACCTTAAAAAAAAGGCTCATTTTACGAGAGGATCAGATAAAAATATACAGCGTGTGGCATCAATAACTCCCACATATACCACTCACATATTGGTAAGACATTAATTAGATGAAGATACCATTGCCATTAATGTCTTAACATTATTATGTGGGGGGTATTTCTGCTGCACCCTGTAAAATCAGGAATCTTTAAAATTTAACATCTGATTTAGTCCACCCATTTATTAGCCTCTAATTTACCCACCTTTTCCATACTTTTTATTTTGTGGTAGCATGCTTGTTATCAATATATATATATATATATATATATATATATATATAAGTGAATATAGAAGTCAACAACTGTCGCCTCTAAGTGTTGTCTTCTATGTTCACTTTTATATTTACACGCGCTCTATCTCTGATATTGAGCACTTTATCCCATAAATATAGCACATCTTAAGACTATATTTCTTTATATATATATATATATATATATATATATATATATATAATATCACTTGATAATTAGTAGGGATAATTCCAAGGAGGTTATTAATCCAAAGAGAGTTCAATGTAAGAACAGAGCAAATATAATAATGAATACAGAATCCTTAAAAATCCATTAAGGTGATATTTTATTTTGTGGTCTCTGAAGTCCATCTCTTCAGACCAAATTTTACAATGGACTTCTAAGTCCACAAAATAAAATATCACCTGAATAGATTTTTAAGGATTCTGTATTTATTATTTTATATATATGTTGGAGAAACTTCAAGAAGATTAAATAAAAGATTATATGAATACAAAAGAGATATTTTAAAAAACAGTGCATTAGTTGCTCATCATAACAAGACTGATCACAATTTTGACCTAAATAATGCTACTTTAAATAAGAGAGAAAATAATTTACTTAGACGAAAATGTTTAGAAAGTGCTTTAATTGCTAGTTCATCCACAGTAAATTTGCATCTAGTTTCTTATGTTTCACCATTCTTGGCAGACCTTTTTTATCACAAAGGGCGATCTTTAAAGCAAAAAGAATCTAGATTAAATTGGCTAGATCATGGCTAAACCCAAAACACATAAAAAAAAACTATTTTTTCTAAATTTAAAATTACCAGCATCTCTTATTTCTGACCATGTATAATGGCATCAACATAAACAAATCTAGTTCGATGAAGTCCTAAAGGACAAAACAAGTTACACAAAATCTTTGTCATACATCTTTCCTTCAAAACTGTTTTTGATATATAAAAATTTATATATCGTTATCTTATATATTTGTGTATTTAGGCAGCAAATTCTCTTTTAGGCATGTCTGATTGAATAAATTATGGAAATTATGTCTGCTAATTTTTAATGAAATTTGTTGTGCATTGCTGTCCAGTACTGTCATTTTTCATTATGCTTTTAAATGCAAATGGTTGACAATGTGCTGAGCATTCATTACAACATGAAAAAAATTATCTATTATGGAATTTTTTCCTCTAAGTTATAATGTCGTGGTCATGCACACATTAAAGTGTGAAAAACTGTTTCTTTATAGGCATTTCAGAATATTAGTGCAGTATTCATAGTTGATTATGTTCAGTGTAGGCTTTAATTTTTCAATATAAATTGCTTCTAAGATCTGTAGCTTGAATTTGTTATTTTCAATTTTTTATATTGTGAATGTGGACAGAAATGTTGGAGATGTCTCACAACAGACAAATGATCAGACATGTGTAGTGTAAGAATTCTTGTTAGTATAGTTGTCATATACCGATGACATTATAACATAGAAGAAAAAATTCCATAATGGATAATTTTTTCATATTCTAATGAATGCTCAGCACATTGTCAACCATTTGCATTTAAAAGCATAATGAAAAATTACGGAAACAGATAGCAACACACAGCTTTGTATAAATACTTGTACACCTGAACAACAGTAGTTTTGTACTACTTGCACCCTTGAAGATGATCTGAGAAGAAGATAGAAAGTACTTGAGTAGGAAAAAAACTATGGCACCTTCCTTGATGAATTTCATGTTAACACCGAGAAACTGATTAGAGAACTAGAAAGGATCATTATAAAAATAAATAGACATAATATGATAAAATATAGTTTTAAGGTATATAATATTTATAGGTTAAAGTGTTCAATATCAGGGATAGTGTGTATGTAAATATGAAAATGAACATAGAGTTCAACAACCAGAGGCAACAGTCTGTTTCATTCTAAACACAGGTCTGGCGATTGCATTTAACATGAAACATACTGACGCCTCTGGTTGTTGACTTCAATGTCCACTTATATATATGTATTATGAAATAGACTAAGTCCAACCATTATTTTAGTATATTTATTGTTTATATGTTATTTTTATAGATATAAATGTTTAAGTAAATGCTCTGTTTATAATAAACAGTATTAACAACATTTACTGGCCTGAATGTCCGAGAAATTCCATAGAAAATATGTGTCCTCTGACAGGAATTGAACCTGTATCCTACACAGAACCATCATATAGCCTGATGCGCTATACCATTTAGCTGCAGAGAAAGCATCTGGTTAGCAAGATCAAATTACTGCTTTTAAACAACAAATTTCCCATATTCAAGCACTCCCACCCCACCTAAACTTACCTTACTTTGTAAGTAACATATATTTAATACATAAGTTGTCTAGGGAAATTAAAACCCAACCACCCCTATTCAAAATAGATTGAATTTTCCTTAACCTTAACAACTCAAAATATTAAGATTGTCTGCCCTTATAAATTAAGTAAATTTCTTAGAAAGTTATTCCTGGAATCACTTGACATTGGAACGAAACTCTGGATTAGTTTAATTTTTATAATTAAATTTATAAATTTAGTTTCAGTTTTGAGACATAGAAATTCCTGAGTCACAATGGAATCATATTTTTAAATAAGAAAATAATTATAATAATATGCTCTATTGTTTGTATCGAGCACTGTTTTTTTAAAAATAAAAATAATCGCTAAGAACACCGGATTATAAATCTTACTATTCTTTCTTATTATTTTAATATATGTAGTATGAACAATATAATGTTCAGAAAGCAAACATTCTAACCACCTGTCGATGCCATAAAAACAGACATATTCAATAAAATTAGAAGACAACATAAAAAGCAAGAAAAAAGTGGATATAGTCATAACAAGTAACAACTCAGGAAAGACATAAAAAAAGGGAAAGAGAAGAGAGAAAAAAACTCTTTACAAATGAAAATAAAACAGCTGTGAATACAACTAAAAAAGGATACAATAAAAATTGTGTGCATTCAAAATAGGATATGCACATGTATCAATAATATTTCAGAATTTGCACAGATGCATAAATGCGTCTAGATCTGTAATAGAATAGTTGATAAAAAAAAAAAAAACAGCAACATAAGGATATGTTTATTATTTGATCCATTTACACTCAGACTTCCAACAGAAAGTTTTGGAGACCATATTTATTAAATCTATGCAGACATAAAACATGGTTGCATGGTCTCAACATAATTAGCATGTGTTTTATATATTCTTCGTCTTTTACTTGCTGTTTACCTTCAGGGTGTTGGCGATCATGGCTTTCCAGAATTTCTTTTTCCAAGCCTTCTTTCCTTATTGCTTAAAAACTTGCACTATGCTCTAGTATATTGTTGCGGAGTTATTTCACAGTAGAGGCTTGTATTTGTACTAAATTGGTCCTAAATAGGTTCGACGTACAAATCATTAGGAACTTGATATAATAGGTATTACACAGAGTAATCTTGTTGTGTTCGCTGACTACTTTCGTATTCGACTATTGTTGTCCAACATTGACTGACCCTCGTTTCTGTTACTACTCTTATTTATATTAGGTGGAGAAGTCTATTAACTATAGAATAGGTGTGTTTCACCATAACATATATACAATAGCTAAGCTGATTACAATCTAACCGCTACATAAATAGCTAAGCTGGTTACCTTCTAACCACTCACATAAATAGCTAAGGTGGTTACCATCTAGCCACTGACATAAATAGCTAAGGTGGTTACCATCTAGCCACTGACATAAATAGCTAAGGTGGTTACCATCTAGCCACTGACATAAATAGCTAAGGTGGTTACCATCTAGCCACTGACATAAATAGCTAAGGTGGTTACCATCTAGCCACTGACATAAATAGCTAAGGTGGTTACCATCTAGCCACTGACATAAATAGCTAAGGTGGTTACCATCTATACCATGAATAAATAATGAATACTTGACCTGCTTACTGTCTAATTTGAATTTTTACTATATTTTTCTTTTATTTCTGTTTCTAACTTCAGGATTGCTTCCTAATTTCTTGCGCCAGAGACTTCCAGTTCTGCGAGTCGGACCTGAAGTGAACATCCTTTATTATTTTGAAGATGCTAAAAGAGATGGGAGTAAAATTCGATGGTCAAGAGCCTCAAATACTCAAAAGAAACTACAGCAAGCCTTGACAGGTCAGTTTCCATGCATAGTCCTTTCTACAATTTCCTTTTACCATTTTTTTCATTCCAGGTGTATTTTTTGTAAATTTTTATGATTCACTAAGTTTATTCCCAGCAATGCAAGCCACAAGCTCCATTCTCAGCAACCCATGTGTAATTCAATATTTCTTAAGTACAGAGATGTTCTTTAATCCTTGATCAGTTGAGTAAAGAAATCCACACCAGTCACTAACTTCATATAATTCTTTATCTATTATTACAATATCTATAATATTTACTAGTGGGGTCAGTAGCCATCTAGCACAATGGAGTAGACTGGGATCAACAGCTATGTAGGTAGACAGTACTGTGATGACACAGCCTTGCTGGGTGGAGGGATTTACAGACTGAACTCAACAGCAAAGGGTAAAGAGTTCCTCCAATGGAATCAACAGCCAATATCTGTGGCCAAGGTGAACTTTCATGTTGGAAGACATTGGTTGGGGTGTCTGTTGGCTTTACTTGCCTAAGATATGCTATGCATGAATGAATACCTCTGCAGCTTTCAACCCATATATGAATTGGGTCAGGTGCTCAGAATCTCTACAACCACACCCTGTCATGAGACTGATGATGATGGTCTATTATTTGGGCATAAATAACAGAGGTGGGGGTGGTGTAGGCTTTTCTTCCAGCAGATTTTCTACTTTACCTTTAAAAATTGCTGATGTTCCTCAAGTTTGTCTTTCATGGTCTGGGTAGTTTTTGCCTTATATTATTTTGCGGGGAATTAGAGGAACTGGAGAGAGAATATTTACCCAAATTTCTTTTCTGTTCTCAACTATTTTCTAAAAAAAAAAAGACACATTTTCTTTTCTTATGGTCTTTGCATCAGAAGTAAGCTGTAGAATGGATCAGCTGTGGTAACTACAAAAGTAGTATAAAGAATGAGTTCAAAACAGTTCTTGGGATAATCAGTAATATTATCAGTCCTGATCTGGCATCTTGGATTCAGTCACTTTCCCACCACTGTAAGATTGCCTTCCTGTGCCTTTTCTATAAATACTTTCATGGCAATTGTTCAAATGAGCTCTTTGCTATGGTATCTAGACTTTTTTAATTTAAGCTCAGTACTAGACTGGCATGAAGATCTCATCAATTTACAGTTGAGTTGGCTAGATGTAATCATAAATTCTATGCTAACAGTTTCTTTTCTCACACTTCTTGCTTATGGAACTCCCTTCTGGCTTCATGCTTTCCAGCCAATCTTCAAAAATTTAAATGCAATGTCCATCGCTATCTACTGTCCTCCTGATTACTCTTTTGGTTCTCACTCATTAGTAATTGTTCTGTTTCTAATTCTTCCACATCTAGTAACCTCTTCTGACTTAGTGGCGTTACTGCCTTGCATGGAGTGGACTTGATTTAAAAAAAAAAAAATAATAATAATGGATCTTCTCAAAATTTAAGAAATTATTTATTGGTGTCTAGAACAATTGGTTAAGCAAGTATTTAACAAACTGATCCAAGCATTTTTCTGTTAAATATTCATGTGTCCATGCAGCAGGTATAAATGGAAAGACAATGTATCAAGTCATTAGTTTGCATGATAGTCAGAGTAGCAGTTGGAGTAACTGTCTGAGTCAAAGTAGTCAGAGGAGGCATTAAGAAATTGTCCTGCATCTAGTTTATTTCCTGTCATATGAAAACTCTATTCATAAGAAGAAACCGGGCTAGAAAATTCTTTTCCTTTCCTTTTGCTTGTGAGGATGAGTTAAATATTTTTACAAGGCAAAATATTCACCTTTTCAATTTTTCACAAGTTTGTAAAAGTTCCTTCCAGTGATTTTTATATATATATATATATATATATATATATATATATATATAAAATAACAGCCACTCACATATTACTCATAGTTGGCAGGAGAACAAGAGTATTCATAAATTCCCAAGGGTAATAGCACATAAGTGAATGTAATGGATTGGACTGAAATTTGAACTCGGCTCTCCGATTCCTCAATCTGAGCCACTATCCATTACTCCACTGCACCTCACATCATACACAAGATATAAAATTAGTGTATGTACTACTGGCCATGGCTATGCCATTGACAAAACTATATATCCATCTACTTTTATATATATTTATGCATCGTGCAAATTTTGAAGACCTTATTTTGAAGCTAATTTTAAGCGGGTCACATCATAGTCAGTTATGTGCCATGCTTGATACATGCTTAGTCGATCATGTATCTTTCAATACATGAAAGATGAGGCAGATTTCTTTCTGCAGTAGATCAGTTGCCATCCAAGTCTATAGAACCCAGTCTGTCTTGCTATTTACCCATAGCTGGGGGGAGAAGAAGAGGATTCATACCTTTTCCAAGGGTATTAGCACGTAAGTGAATTTCAGTCAGTTATGTGATACATGCTTAGGCGATCATGTATCTTTTGATACATGACTGACGAGGCAGATTTTTTCCCGCAGTAGGTTGTCATTTCTTTTTGCAGTAGACCAGTTGCCATCCAAGGCTATAGAACCTGGTATGTCTTGCTCTTTACCCATAGTTAGCGGGAGAATAAGAGTATTCATAAATTCCCAAGAGTAATAACACATAAGTGAATGTAATGGATTGGACTGAAATTTGAACTCGGCTCTCCGATTCCTCAATCTGAGCTACTATCCATTACTCCACTGCACCTCACATCATACACAAGATATAAAATTAGTGTATGTACTACTGGCCATGGCTATGCCATTGACAAAACTATATATCCATTTATTGTAGTTAAAAAGTAAAGCTGTATTTAAAATAAACATGATTTTTATAAAATTGGTGTTATAATTAACTGTATCCAGTAATAATGCATGTAATATTTATATATTAGTATATTATAAAATACAAACAGCAAATATGCATCATTTCCATTGTTTACATTTATAAGATGTATAGCTGTTTCTCATTCGTTTTTTTTTTTATTGCTATACATATTTACTATTCTAACTTATTTAACTAGAAGATGGAATAAAGAGATAGAGGAAAAGAGGTTAGTCTATTCTAATTTGGCCTCTCGAAAAAGGAACTTGCATGATATATGAGATACATGGCAAAATCGTTTTTTATAAGTGAAAATTTAGGGGTCACACAATATGCAAGATTGCACATTACATGATTATATATGGTATCTCTTATTAAAGAGTGCAGTGGGCTGGACATGGGATACCATCTGGTAGGCTGCTCTTTGGTAAACTGGATGTTTGCAAGAGGGACTTGAAACTCATAGGCTCTGGTAACTATAAACAGCTATCAAGTAATCGCAATGGCTGGTGCCATGCTGTTCAAGAAGTAGTAATGAAGAGCAGAAAAAAGTGAAACCAACTGTTGAAGATCAGAAGACACAGGAAACAGAGAGAGAGCAAATTTTGTTTCACATTCCAGCTTTGTCTGTCATACCTGTAGAAGAAAGTGCCATGTAAAGATTAGACAGTTAAGACAATCCAGATGCTGCTTAGAGAAGGACTGAATTTTGGCCAAACAGATGATAAACGAATGCCTACTATTAAAGAATATAGACATTTTGTGTCCATAGTGTTTGTTCAGCTTCTTCTTTGCAAAGCCGGCAGTTGTTGATGTATGAAATTTCCAATACTTTTATAAAACACCTTGGACAGAGCCATAATAAAAGTTATAGAAATTTCATGCATCAACAAATATCATTTTTGAAAAGAATAATTCATAACATGGAAATGAGGATGAACAAACTCAGTAGAGATATAATGTTTATACTTATTAACAAGATACATTTGAATGAAAAATTGCTGCCTAAGTACACACATGCACTAATATATATATATATATATATATATATATATATATATATGTGTGTGTGTGTGTGTAGTGTCAATGACAAAATTATACAAATATCAATTTTGAATATTTTAATCCATTTCTCAGAATCTAATGCCTGTATGATGCCAGGTTTCTCAATTTTCAGAACAAGAGATTAAAGACAAAAAATTTGACAGGTGAATTATGCAAAATAGAAAAAGACAAAATTATTTGTACATTATAAAAAATAAAAACAAATTGAACAATATTAATAGTCAATAGCATGACCTCTCATCTTTATAAATTGCTGCAATTGTTTTCTAAAGTTTTTGATGAGATTTGAACAAGTGTTTTCTGGGATTTTCTTCCATTTTTAAATGGTTATTTGTTCTAATTCCTGGAGTTTTTTTGCTGACTGAGGATTTATTCAAACTTTCAATTCTTGCCATAGATTTTCAATAGGATTAAAGTCAGGACTCATTGAAGGCCATGGAAGAAGTGTAATCTTTTTCTGAAGCCATGCAGTCACTGATTTAGACATGTTTGGGATCATTATCTTGCTGGAAAATAAATCACTGACCTACATGAAGATTGTGCACTGATAGTTGTAGATTTTCATTCAGAATTTTTATATGGTCTGCAGATTTCATTATTCCTCTTATTGCAATTAATTGTCCAGTCCCCACTGAGCTAAAACAACTCCAAAACATCATCATTTTTATGTGTTCTTTGGGAGGAAAGCTTCACTTTTCTTGCACCAAATCTTCTGTACATCATTATGCCCAAAAAGTTCAATTTTTGTTTCATCACTCCATAGTACTTGTTACCAAAATCAATTTTCTTTGTCCAAGAACGTTTTGACAGAATTAAACTGAGCGACAGTGATATGATTTGTTAAGAGGGGTTCATCATGGTCGGTTTCCATACAACCCATTTCTATTTAAACAATGTTGTATTGTGCGAGTACTTATCTGATACCCATCATATCCAAACTTTTGGTGATGTCTTTCAAAACAACTTTTGGGTTTATATTAACCTTGCGACACAGTTTTTGTGCAGGTCTTGGGGAGAGTGTGGGTTTTCTTCTACACCGAGGCAAATTCTCTGTTGTGGCAAACTGTTTAAACTTCTATTTCCCGACTTATGGAAGTTAATAATTTTGTGTCTCAAGTCAATGCTAAACTCCTTTGTCTTCCCCATCATGTTGTAAACATAAGAATAACAATGGCCACACTCTATGTACCACATAATGTTCTCTGCTGGAATTATCACAAATATTCTACTGAATAAATAGTCTAGAAGGCTTCGGCGATAAAATAATTATAAGTTACTTAAACTTTCACAAATCAATATATTTAAAATGATATTTTCTACTGTATGAATAATTTTGTCTCTTCTTATTTTGCATAATTTGCCTGTCAAATTTGTTTTATTTTACCTATTGTTCTGAAAATTGAGTTTTATATTCCTTTTTTGTGGCCTGGCATCATACGGGCATTAGATTCTGAGAAATGGATGAAAATATTCAAAATTGATGGTTGTATGAATAATTTTGTCATTGACTATATATATATATATATATATATATATATATATATATATATAAATAAAAAGAAAGAACAGTAAGATATATAATCCGGTGTTCTTATAGATATTTTTATTTTTACAAAATAGTGCTCAATGTAAATTTACAGAGCATTAATATTATAAATTAATTGATTTAATTGATTTTAAATCAATTGAGAGAGAGAGAGATACATATAATGTTTAGAGAGTGCCTTGATCGCAAGGTCATCCACAGTAAATTTGCATTCTGGCTCTTATAACATTTCACCATTCCTGACAGAACTTCTATTATCACAGTGTGGGATACCTACTAACAAAAGTGATAAAAAGAAAAAGAATCTAAATGAAATCTGCTAGATTAAAAAAAATAAAAATTTTAAATTCCCAGCATCCCATGTTCATGCACATCTGTAGTCCCACCAACATATCAAATTTAGTCAAATGAAGTCCTAAAAGATAAAACACATCACACAAAAACTTTTTCCACTTTGTCATACATTTTTTGTTATAAATATTATATTCTACTGCAAATTACATCTCTTTCTGATTCACTCTACTTGTCAGCCAGATGTGAGCGCTAGAAAAGCAAAAACCCAAAATAAAAAAAATGGTGCCTTCTGCACAGGGGCTCCAAGCATCACATCTGGCCCATGAGACAAATTCCTGTAAAAATCTAAAATACAACAAAAAGAAACCTATCACAAACATTGCCACCAAAGGAAAAAGTCAAGTGTGGGAGCTACCAGATTTGCTTAAAAGAAAAACCCCTCATAAACGACTGACACAGAATGCAGCCAACAGGCTGGGCTGTCGACAGCCTACCTGACACGCATATCTGCTTGAAACCCACCCTCCTCCAAACACACACCCCATGCCCAAAGAGACATTCCATTCACAGTCTCTGTATTGTTAAAGTTAGATTCAAGGTTGCTCTCAATGTTACCACCATGATTTCGGTCAACTGCCCTGACGCACATATCCACTTGAGATCCACCCTCCTTCAAACACCCACATCATGCCCACATACAGATATTACACTCACTTCCTCTGTATTGGCAAAGTCAGAATATCAGCTTAGCTAATCCACTCCAACCAACCCTCCAAATGCATCAACGCCAGCTCTTACCAACTCTACCCACATTCAAAATTGCCACACCTCGCCCACACATAGACATTCTGCTCATATCCGCTGTATTTGCAAGTACAAAAGAATTCTTGCCTTTTTTTTTTCTTTTACCTCATTGGTAGTATTGTTGTTTTGTTTGTTCTCCTGTGCTACCATACGCATGTTTATATGATACTGAGAGATCATGCTGAATGGAAGAAGCTTGTAGATGCTATTGAGTGTCCTGATGGATGACCTAGTTTTAGTTAGTTTAGTTTTACAAGCCCTTTGGCATTACTGTCAGTTATATATATATATATATATATATATATATATATATATATAAATTCCCAAGAGGATAGAATCCAGGAAGAACTCAATGTTCAGGACATAGTAAGAATATAATATAAAAGGCTCAAACACTAATAAGAATTCTTTTATGAGTATTATATTGCTTTTTTACCACCTAAGGATTGTGTGAGAGTAACATTAACCACCTTTAAGTCTGCATAAAACATTTAGTTGTAGATAGCAGTGAAATTTAATTACTGTTTTTATGTTTCCCCTGTTTCTGTATATATTTTATATACTTTATATTTTATCTGTAGTATCTACAGATTTTGATAACATATATCATATGGTGGACTCTGCTATTGTATTCGACGTATGAGTGTCAAGTAGCTCAGTTCCTAGGGACTGACAGCCATACACCAGCACACATGATTTGATTATAGTGGTAACGGCTTTGTGCAGAAACAACCACACTTTTTCAAGTGCCGAATACAGAAACCTGGTGCACTACGTGCCACAAGGTCCCCAAATGACCCTCTGCAGGTTTTGAATTCAGAGTTGCCCTTCTCCTAGACCAGTTGCCATCCAAGGCTATAGAACCCAGTCTGTCCTGCTATTTATCCACACCTGGAGGGAGAAGAAGAGCATTAATACCTTCCCCAAGGGTATTAGCACATAAGTGAACATAATGGATTCAAATGGAATTTGAACTCTGCTTTCTGATTCCTCAATCAGAGCTGGTATTTAATATTACACTGTGTATATATATATATATAATATATATAAGAGAGATACAAATTAGAGCCTGTGTTAATGTATATAAAATAGACCAAACCGGATATAAGAAAACCCGGATATAAAAGACTTCTTCTCCCGTCCCCGACAACTCTCTTATATCCGTTACACTATATATATATATATATATATATATATATATATATATATATATATATATAGTATCAAATGACAATTGGAAAAAAATCTTACATTTTGCTGACGAGTTTAAATCTTCCGACTTTTTCAAGGCAAAAATGAAATCGAAATGTTTTTGTTGTTATAGTTACATTAAAAAAACAAATCTGGGAATTTAACTATATATATATATATATATATATATATATATATATATATATATATATATATATATATATTATATTCTTTTTACCTAGTTTTCTTTTCTATTTCTTTGTTTTTATCTCTTACTTTTCTTCTTTCACATCCTCTTTTTCTGCTTCTTCCTCCTCTTTCTAAATTTCTTCCAAGTCCATATTAGATTTCTTAGTTTAAAAGTATAAATAATTCACACTTAGAAGGATCTGGGATCATGCAGATACTACACTATGGTCCTAGGCAGAAAAAAAGCATAATAGTTGTTTATACAAAAAATAGTATAGGTTACTGGTATTATCAATTTAAGAAAAATTTAAAAGGTTGCTGCAACAACTGTAATTTGGGACAGAACTAATATTTGTATATGTACTAAATATTTCTAAATACCATATTATAGGGCCATTAATACTGCTAAGGACAGAATACTTATCATTAAGAAATATTGATATCTTAATTTCAATTTCAACAGGTCCCTATGACATGATTGAAGCAGATGTAATATTGAAGGGACAAGGGACTCCAAGGCAAGCGTTGACCCCAATAATTTCAGATTTTCCCACAGTTGATGGAGATTTCACTCTGAAAATGTGGCTCCAGCGAGTGAAGAAGTTTCCAAAAGGAATCAAGTTGGACTTCCGAACAATTGATGCTGTTGAGATGTCTCTTCAGTTACTGAAGGGAATGAAAGATGAGGTAAGATCTGTAGGTCATTTTTCCATTATTTCTAATGGTGGAAAGCCATTTGTGCCAAGTCTAAAAACCCTCTGTCATATTTAGATACTGTATTTTAATTCTCTACTATTGTCATTATTAGACTCATTATCAGGAATCATAGATTTTTGTGGACAAATTATAAGCTTCTTTTGATCTCAACTGATTAACCCTTAATTTCTTGTAAAAACTCTGACCATATTGCCTCAGTTCTGTAAGAATTTTAAAGAAGGCAAAAATAAGTGTATGGAATATGAAAAACGTTATGAAATTTATTCATTTTTAATGAAAACAAAACGGGCACTTATACTTAACATTAGAAAGAGTTGAAATTTCTAGGGCACAGAATAAGGAAACTGATTGATTTATTTTCTATGGCTTATCAACCCTTTGCAGGTTATTTAAAGCCAGAAAATATTTTTAGATTCTAGGAATTTATTTAACAAAAGTTACTAGGTTACAAGCATTTCTGGGACTAGCAAACTATTATCAAATTTATATACCTAATATGCATACTTTGAGAACTCCACTGAACAATTTGCTTAGCAAAAGGTGTAAAGTGGAACTGGACTGATAAGTGTTAGAAGGCATTTGAAGAAATGAAGAAAATAATAACATCAGACTTATCATTAGTGCACTGTAATGCAAAAGCAGAAATCATTGGCTTCAGATGCTAGTGAGTGACTATGATACAGGAACACTCAGATTTTACAAATTTATACACGGAAGAACTTTTCATTTACAGACAGATCACAGACCTCTATTGTCAATTTATGGTTCGAAAAAAGGAATTCTTACGCATACAATGAATAGATTACAATGCTGGGGTTCAATTTTATTAAACTATAATTTCAGGATGGAATACCATCTGTCTCAAAAACTAGGACATGCTGAGGGGTTATCAAGTTTGATACCAAAAATACCAAATCATTTGAGGACACTGTTATTGCAGCATTAAAAAGTGAAATAGAAATTAAAAATATATTATGCAATGTATTACACAAATCACCACTTACCCTGGAAGAAATAAAAGTAAAAGCAGAACAAGATATGTTTATTTGGAAAATAAAAAAAACGACTAAAAGAAAGTAAGCAAGATGATTTTTAGAACACAATCCTGACTTGAACGCTTACTCACTATGTGACAATGTACTGATGTTTGCACAAAGAGTAGTAATACCCATCATATAACAAAAGCAGATATTAAATGAATTTCATAGTGGACATCCAGGAATTTCAAGGATGAAATCTCTTAAGAGAAGCTTTGCATACTGGACCAAAATGGATCAATACATTGAAAAATTAGTAAAAGCCTGCAGAGGTTATTCTATGGCAGCAATATCACCTACCACAAAATTACAACCTTGGCCAAAGACAGATATTCTGTGATCAAGACTGCACATAGATTTCACAGATCCAATAAATGAATCACATTATCTTGTGATAGTGAATAGCCTTACTAAGTAACCTGAAATTTGTAAGTGCAAAAAACCTACTTCCATGGTTACAGTGAATTCTTTACATGAACTGTTTGCAAGATATAGCATTTCAGTCATAGTCTTGGATAACAGTACTTACAAATTTAAAGAATTTTGTAAAATATTCTTGATTGAACACATTACTACTCCCCCGTATCAGTAATGAAAAAAATGAGCAAAGAAGCACTACAAAAATTCTTGAGAGTATGCCAAATCACAATACACTGACAGGTATGTTACTGGCAGAATTGATGTCCACAAGAAAAATTAAATCAGTGTTCAACAAATTGTTACCAGGTCAAAAAAGAATAAGAACAGATAACAAAAAGGACACAAGATTTTTTAAAATTGGTGAAAAATTGTTTTTCGGAGTATATAAAAATGGAAAAGAAATATGGGAAGATGGCGTAATAAGGTCACGAATTGGAAAAATGATATATAGAGTAAAAAGAAAAAAAATGGAAACACAAAAGGCAATGGAGTTTGTTAAAAAAAAGAATTTGTTGAATGTACAAGTATGATTACCAGAAAAAGGAATCATGGAAAAACTAGAGGTTGATCCAAAATGAAAGAGTTCAGTATGTGGCGAACTCACTAGAAAGAGGAGGGTGTGAATGCTAAAAAATAAAATAAAATATTACTAGTGAAAAAAAAAAATCTCAAAAGTGGGGATGTTGTGGAGCAAATAAGACAATCCTGGTAACACAAATGAACTAGGCAAGACACCTTAAATAAAGAACTTAAAGTGAGTCAGGTGAAGTCCATTGGAGTCAGACAGGAAGAACTCTAATGATGTCATGACGAGTAGCCTAAGCAAGACCCAATATAATATCTCCAGGAGTGAGTTATAATAAGTGTCAAGTAAACATTTGTGGAACTGTATTAATGTTATTTGTACTTATGAGGAAAATTAAAACAAAACTTTCTAATTTTAAAAATTAGGGGTTGCAGTATAGAAACTCTAATCTGCAGTGAAAAGCCAAAATTTCCAAAAGAGCTTAAATTTTGAATTTAACCCATTTACAGTGCTTTTGGGAGATTTTCAGAGTCAAAAATGGATTTGGCATCCCAATAAATGTATGAATAGAAGTCTAGATCATTGATTTTCAGATAAATACAAGGAAAGTTATGTTGAAAACTGATATTTGGTGACCAGCATATGTTGCCAAAGATGGGTTATGGTCAATTTAATGAATAGAATAGAGTATGGTTTAAATATCTTCCCCAGAATAATTTTCTTATATTTTTCAAATGTTAACTGTTTTAGTATTTAAGAACTTATACTATAAGGGATAGCATAATTCAAAATTTTGTGGGGTGTCAGTGCTAAAAAAAAGCAGGCAAAAAATTGTATTAATTTGACTGAGAGTAAGAGTCCACTTCTGCAAATCCAATTGATACAGGTCATTTTTGAAAAAAATTGTCAAGTTAAAGATGTCTGTCAATTGTAACACTCATTTCAACAAAATTCCAATTACTTTCCTAGAAAAAAAGTGGCAAGAAAAAGCAATAATGCAAAATCTAAATGATTAAACATTTAATGATGTGTGAGTTTTGATTAATTTCAAACAATCAGAACTTGTCAAATACTTAGAACAAAGTTAGATCAGTTCTGAAATCCTGTTTACTTTCAGACTACATACAGCATATATCACATGGAGAAATATTCCAAAAATGCCAAATATCTGCTTTTAAGGCCACTGTGAGTCCTAGATAGTTTAGATGTGTACAAGCTTTGTTCTATAAAAATGAAAATACTTTTGGTAGACCTAATAATCAGGGCTGGTGTGTACTACCCTAACACCCTCCACTGACTGGAGGGCTCAAACCTGATTGGGGATCCTGGGCAGTGCTTTGTGACACTCACTATCAACATTTGCTTTTTTCTATCAACATTTATATATGTTACAAATTAAACTAAGTACAACTGACTATTAAAGGATTCAAATTTTTGAGGATTTTGACACCATTCTGAGGTCACTTTTTTTCTTTTTTTTTTTTAAGTCCAAATCCATGGATTTGTTTTGTTCATGCTATATCTTGAAAAACACTATATAAAATTCATTATTTTTTATCCATAATGTTGAATGTGTTTTAAAATTATTCAGTTTTTTAACAAGAAAAATCTCAAGTTAATGTTAAAAATTGCCACAAAATATTGTTGATTTATTTAAAATGGAGCAATCTATTATGACATGTCTCTAATTTATATTTATTGCATACGATCCATTATTGTGCATAATTAGGTTAAAGTAAAATTTGTATTTACAATAATATTTTTATGAAAATTGAGATTTAGTATAGTTTGGGGCCCCTCATCATAGATTCGGGGGTATGTATCATAGATTTGAGGTGGGGGCATGAGACCCTTGTACTTGCACTTTCTTTTATTTTCTCTTACTGTGTAGTATTAATGATGATTAATTTGTAAGGTGCCCAAAAATAATAATGCTATTTGAGAATTGTATAAATTGCCATATTTCTTTGAATAAATGTCTTCACTATTTATTTAGAAATTGTACCTTTAGGAGGGATGCTTATTAAAAAATCACTCATATGTAAAGCAATTGAAACTTTTGTTTTTTATAACTTGTAATAATCTTTTACAAATTATAAAATCAAAATGATACAATTTCAAACAAAAATGATAAAACATTTTTTCACCAAGATGTATAAAGCTCTTCAATATATATTGATTCCTAAACACTTGCAACAAATGCTTATGATGGACACACATAACTGATAAACCGGACAATAGAAGAATAGTTTGTAGTTCAAAGCCAATGACAGAAATATTTCCTAAAATTAAAAGAAAAAATTCAATGAATTATTATTTAATACTAGAATTCATTAAAATCTTTAATATTTTTATTTTCATAATTTTTATTATAAACATTTATTATAATTTTATTTTTTAATAAATAATAATAATTTTGCAGGTAAAGAGGAGTGTTTGTATGATGGGGGGAAACAGTTTGAACATTTGAGGAATTGATATGTTTGTATAATCAATGCAATATCTTTTGTCTGCATGTTTTGTGTTTCATTACTGTATACCTACTTTTGCACTCCCTGTGTATGTATGCTACAGTTCAAAAGTTTGAAGAACCCCTAGTAATTTTAAAAATTGGCCCCAAAAGTAGTTGATTTGTACTTTAAGAGAAATTTATTATACATGGTTAACAAAAGTGAGATATTATAGAAATTTTATTATGATGAAAAGAAAAGAAGTACTTTATAATTAAATTTTGCTCTTATCAAAATATCCTCCTTTAGCCTTGATTACTGCAGCAGAAATTTTTGGCATTTGTTGCAAAGGTTTCTCAGAGCACAAGTTTAATAATTGATTCCATTCTTTTTTCAATGACTCTAAGAGCTCTTTTTAATTTTTTTTTTTTTCACTTCCTTCAAGTTCATCACAGGTTAATTCTGGGGGTGGCTTTAAACTTTTGAACTATATTAGTGTTTATATATATACAGGTACGATGAGAATGAATAGAGTACAATTCCAATTGAAACATAACTGCAATTGTGTAGTGATTTTTACATGTTTACGGTGCAATATCCTAAAATATATATAAGATTAATAATCTTTTCTCCCATAATTTAATTCCAGCTGAAGATTCCCATATGGCTCCATGCAGATATACTTCCTGGCCCATTTAGCGATCGTCTTCCAGTTGACTCCACACGATTTCTGCGTAATGTACGAACCTTCTTTCCCTCATGCACCTTGTCCCTTGGCTGGACCTCGGGGTACCACACTGATGTCAGTCAGTCTGGCTACACATGGAACATGGTGCTTGACATGCATGACCTGATCCGCAAGTGGGAAATCACTCAGCCCCTTGTTTTTTCCGTCCGTTTGTCTCTGATCGCAAACTCCATCCCCCAGCTGAAATGGCTCTGTGATACAACCCAAGCATCACTGCTTGTCTGGAATGACAATCAGGACAAACCAGTGTTGGAGGATATCATGTATGTTGCATACCGATTCCCACCTGAAAAATCTTTTTTTGACTTCACAGATTCATACCTCCAGCAGCATCTGTGCAATTACCGTCATTTCTCAAAAGAACATGTCGATGCACTTGTCCTTGAGAGGGACAACGTAAAGTTTAACCCATATGCCTGGGTCAAGATGGGTCTCTACATTGAGGAGAACTCTATCCTTCCAAGTTCAGAGTCTCTTGTTCTTAAGAGTCCGGCTGTTTATATTGTAAGTATCAGTAAATTCCGTGCAGTGAATTCCCTAAATCTTAAGGGAAGGGTCCATTTCCTTGACCGTCAAAACAAAGACGCCGTCACAGGGGAAACAGGAATCAGCATTTATTTAAGAAGTGTTTCCTACTCGGACTATGAGAAAATTGGAGGCATTCGTTGTTTCATTGGCGTCTTGGGTGATATAGAAATCTCGGGACGACATTTGGCCAAGAATATTCCTGATTTTACAAAAAGTGCTCGGATCACACCAGGATCTGCCAACTGTTACCGTTTTAGTGTAGCTGATCTGGGAAATGAAGTTGTTATGGAGGTGAACACATTGCATGATTGTGATACACTAGCCAGTGTGAGGGCCCATGACACACCACACCTGACTGTTAGGTCTAAAATCCCTGATAAGCTACAGACTGGCCAGCATCCATATATCCTCAAGATGGAAGATAACAAGAGGGTGGTTGTTATTGATGAACTTATTGTTTACCACTCACAGAAACATCAGCCGCCAAAGAAACACTAAAGGATTTTTTTCTCCACTCTCATATTGGAGTCAATTTTGTTTTTTATAAAACTTTTGGGTACTATTTAAACTGACTGGTCCATTTATAAAAAAAAAAAAAAATAGGGAAATTTTTTTTTTTTAATTTTTTTAACAATTTTTATAGATTATTATTCATTAGACCTTTCTCAAGACACATTTGTCAGTATGAAAAAATATCGATTTTTTTATTTTTTTCATTTTAGAAGTGTGATCCTCTTCATAATTTAAATACAGTGTCAACTCAATTCCTGACTCACTGTATTTTGTTTTTATTTACAAATTGGCAGCAAGGTCCCAGCATTTTACAGTTGAAAAATCTAGATGTAACCGTAAGTTCTATGCTAACAGTTTCTTTTCTTGTATATCTCGCTTGTGGAGCTTACTTTCGGTTTTTGCTTTCCAGTCAAGTTTGATTTTCAAAAACATAAACACAATGTCATTTGTCATGTATTCTTAATTTTTGTTTTTCTATTCTTCTCACCCCATTTTCTTCTTAGATTCTTTCACACTCAGCATCAAAACTTAGTGGCTTTATTGCCTTGTTTGGGGGTGAAATGATTGAAAATAAAACTATTTTGATTAATTACACACAGATTATATTTATTTTTTTTACTTATTTTAATATATTATTGTTTACCCATAAACTTTGAAACTCTTCGTATGTCTTTGATAACTACATACTATTATGAATTGGGATAAAAGGCAACATCAGTGGTACACAGTTATCAAGGATGTAAGTACAGTTTCAAACTTGACATTTGTAAACAACAACAAAGTATGGATAACTCTTTAAGAAATCAGGGATCAATTTGACACTGTATTTATATTATGAACATAACCCTCTTCTAAAATGATAAAAAAATGAATATTTTTCATTCTGACAAATGTTGTAGGTTGAGGAATGTCTAATGAATGCTAATCTACAAAAATTGTTAAAAAATTAATTCTTCTTTAATTTTTACAAGGGGACCAATCATTTTAAGTAGTACCGTTTTTTTTTTGTTTTTTTTCCTACTGTGCTCGTTCTAAAATTGTATTTTTCTATAGTAAGACTTGAGTTAATATCTTTTTTTATATGATTATTTTGAGGTTTTTTATTAGTTGTTTTTTTTGGGTTTTTTTAACTATACACTGTTTGAAGTGAGTTTTTTTATGTAATTATTTAAAATTTTTTGTAACTGTACACACTGTGAGATCAGTATTGGGGAATAATACACATTTTATTATTATTTCTATATGTACATATTGTATGAACATTTTTCTCTGTATTCATTATGTGATTATTTTTTTATCTTTACACATTCTGAAAGCATTTTTTACCATTCAGTTTCTCAGTATATATTCTGAGAGATTTTTCTAATTGATACCCTGGTTTATGGATGATTTTTTGTTTTTTGTTAGTATTATATCAGGATTTCCAACTACAAGTTATTACTAAAAAAGAGAGAAAAAAAATGAAATAAAATTGCCGAAACTCCGTTTTTGCCAACAGTTTAGGTTTTATGTTGACTGCTCACACATTGGGGTTTACATCTAAACTGCCTTTCAACTCCTTTGCTGTAAGCATAAAACAAAGCACTTAAAGAGAGACCCAAACTGATGGCATATAGGCTTGGGTTTTTCAGGCAATGTGCTAAATATTTCTAGATAAAGATAACAAACTCACAAAATGAAAGACACTCTAAATAATATTACACATTAATACCTAAATTTCTCATTCTTCTTTTTGGTGTTTTTTTTTTCTAAATCCTCTTGTCCAAAGGAAAAAAAAATAATGATTTTTTTTGGTCATAGAATTGTTAATTTTTCCTAAAACAAATTTTCTTAAGCATTATTGAATTATTAATGAACTATTAATGCTTGAATAATACTTATATAATATATATATATAATATAATATATATATATATATAATATAATATATATATATACACATACACTAGTGTACATGGGCCATCAAAAATTAACTGCAATTGTTAGAAAGTTTTAATAGTGAGATGCAGTTAAACAAAAGTCTTCAAACAATGTATTGAGATTCAATGAAGCAGAGATAAAGAATTCACAACTAAAATAGAGGCCAATAAACCATTTAATTAATCTGTTCCCTTTATATTTTTTTGATATTCAATGATAACTATGATTATTGATTATTCCTGGTATTATATAAATTGTTTTTGTTTGATATCTTTTCATGTTAAAAGTTTTATGTGTTTAATATAACAATGAAATGGAAATATCTCTTAGAAGAAAATGATTAGCAACAGAACAACAAAGACGCTGATAACAAAGCCTATTTCAAGACCAAGTTGAAGAAAAATGATTACTTAATAGGCAAAGGTATCTGAGTGCCTCACATGAAAGGCTTGAACAATTAAGACTGCAATCTAAGAAATGTAGGAGTAAAAGAACTGATTAATTAAACAGTTCATTTTGCTGAAGAACTAATTTTGTCTAAATGCAGGTGAATATTTTATTTGTATAGATTATTAAAATGACTAAGGGAAGTAATTACTCATAAATTGACTAACTTAAATTGATTTACCTCCCTTCTCACTACAGGTGGGACAGGAAATATATAAATAAATATACAATGATAATTATATGGTTTGATATATATTAAGACGTTCATCTAAGTGTGTGGTTCTTCTATAGAAGAGGAAATTTCAGTTCTTAAACTCTCTTTTATTGCAGTTTTCATAAATATTAAGTTCTTTTAACTGATGAATTTCAGAAAGATTATTAGAAATTAAATTGTATAGGATATTAACAAAGGCAAATGGAAGGAAAAAATCTCAATAATATCGTCTAATAACAGGATGTCAGCAAGATTCAAGTCTTAAATACAGTATTTCATTTATTATAGTTGAGTCTTGCGTTGTGCAAACAGTAGTCTTAAATTTTCTGAAATTCTTACTTCAAGAACACTGACTTTGAATTTTGCATATAATTAATACAGAATTGGTTTAGATATTTCTAAAGAAGATATATGAACATTACACTTTTTTAGGAAAGTGTCTAAATATCATTTCTTTGTAACAAAAAAATGAATGATTTATTTACTAATTAGCAATGGTTAGCATATTAGTTAAGCAAGCTGTTGACAGTTTTTTCTTTAATGAGTGACACAGAAATGCAGCTTTATGCCAAAGTTAGTTTTGTACAGTAAGCATCTATAGACAAAAACATTCCACTTGCTGCCAAAATGAAAAGTCTGTAAACAGGTGCTTGTTAATAAGAATCACAGATTGTAATTCTTTATGTCGTCATTTTTGTGTTATATTTTTAAAAACTTTTCTAAGTGGCCTCTCTCACACTCTCATATATGCATATATTTCTAAAGGAATTGGCTTGTGGCCATATCACGTTGAAACATTAGTTCTCATATGACAATCGAAGTTAAGTAATGTTGAGTCTGGTCAGTAGCTAGATGTGTGACCACTTGGGAATACTAGCTGCTGTAAGTTTGGATGTGCAGGTGGTGTAAGGGATAATGGCTTGAAATTGGAAATGGGAGAGTCATGTTCCAGTTTCCAGTTGGCTTTGCCATATTCGCTTAATCCTGAATAATACCTTTCAAAAAGGTATTAATTCACTTCTTCTCCCCCCAGTTAGTAGGACTTGTATCAGTAAATCATTATCTCCAAAATGTTCTTACAATCTAAAAATATTTTCTGGCTTTAAATAACCTGCAAAAAGTTAATAAGCCATAAAAAACAAATTAATCATCCAGATTATATTTCAAAGAAAATTTTATTTTTAAAATTTTAAGAAATCACATCATTCCATGTAAAATTTTTAAATTAATGACTGCTGTTTTGATTTGAATAATAATTTTAAGCAATTTTTGACCTTTGTCCCTGCAAAAAATGGAGTATCAAAAAGATGGTTTTTCCCCTTATTAAATTGTTTATTGGAATGGTTAGCAAAAAACTGGCTAATTGTCAATCGATTCAAATTTTATAAAATGGTAAATAATAAGGATTTCCTTATAGATGTTGTTCAAATACTTTTATAATTTTGTAAATGTTTATAAATTGACAAATAAAAAATTATTTTCATATTTATTTCTTTATAAATTGGTAAATGATAAATATTGCGTTGCATTAGTTCTAATTGTATTAGTTTTTAGAATATTGTGAATATAAAATTATTTTTTGTAAATAAACAATCAAATAAATAATAGTGTTTAAAATTTTTCTTGTAAATTGTCAAGAATAAAATAATGTACAAATTCACTTTCATCATATTTAGGTTTTATTACAATTCTAATCACTGCTTTTTAAAACAATAAATATTGCCAAGGAGTGAAGGTAGTTAAAATAATAGCAGTGTCAAGGGAAAAAAATGTCCTTTTGACACTCAATTTTTTTGCAGCTCAAAGGTCCAAAATTGCCTAAATTTTCTCTACTGGGCATTATCATCAGTAAATATCATAAAACATTTTTAATGGAAATAAATGTAATATTTTCAGGTATTGAATCTAGATATTCAATGTTTTCATGAGATAATTTTTTTCTTTTAAGGTTTATTTCCGATGTTGATTTTTTAAAAAAAACTTTAACATGATCAGCCAGGTTTTTTTTTTTTTTTTCCACATTTTGTTTCCAAACTTTCTGCTCATCATTGGTATGTTTACTTTTTCACAGTGGAAAATGTTGATAAAAACCACCAACTTGGCTTTTTGTTTTAATCTGAAAGCCTAAATCACTTGCTGAACCACCCCAATCTTTAAGGACCAATTCAAGTTTCAGTCTGTAATTTTCAATCTACCACATGTAAACTCCATGTTTGTTATTTTTTATTTATCTTTTTTATTAAGACCTGTCATGATTTTTAAGCATGAAATCTGTGTGGTGTCATGTCCAAGTGATCATTAAAGCTACCAAACTGTATCCACGAAACACTATATAAATCTTGAGAAAGTAACATATAAAACTCACATAAAGTAATATTGCAATTAATTTTTGAAAATTTCAGTATTTTTAATGGCTGCTGTGATGTTTTGAGCTTTGACATATTTTCTTTAGTAATATTCACAACTACACATAGGCCTGGGTAGGACAATAAACTACATCCAGCAACACAAGACCTCTGATCAGAGATTTTAAGGAGCATGGAACCACCTAATTGCTGTTGTTTCCAGCTTCACTCTAACTTGGAGCGGTAGCACCTGTTAGGGTCCTAGCTATGGGAAAATAGTGAACCCAAAAACAAAACATTATGAAAGTATGAAAATACATTTTTATAGTAAAATGACCAGCAATACATTTTATAGTAGAATTACCAACAATACATTTTAGCTGTAGTTGAAGGCATGCAACTGCATTCAAAATATTTAAATTTTGGCATTAATTGACTCATAGAAGTTGATATACCGCTGAACAAAATCAACCAACCAACGACTACACACAATTAACAAATAATTTTCAGGCTTATTATGATGAATGACTAATGCATTGAATGTTTCATGAAAGATCTTTTTTTTTTCTTTTTTTTTTTGTTCATATAACGCTTTATTTAAATTCCTAGATGTTTCTCCTGTGTATTTCTTATGACATTACAGTCTATACTGTGAATTGCTGCTTTAAGTTTTAGGTTTTTGTTATTTTGTTTTGTATTAATTAAATCCTATTGTTTTTGAAGTAGTTGTAAGAAATTTTATATTAAGTTTAGATAAATTATTTTCAATTGTAGTCATTAGAGTTGGTAGGTAGTATTATGTGTCTAGTTTTCTCAAGACTATATTCTATTTTTTCTAGTTGTATGAATCCAATGAGCTTTATGACAAGCATTATATATGAAATTAATTATCCACTATTAGCCTGATGCATAGATTTTATATATTATATTCGCTCTAATAATTAAAATATCAGAAATATATAAATGATGTAATGCAAAATATTCTACAAAACTTTTTTTTACTCTATCTCATATTCTGAATATGCTCTTTAAATATATCAAGTTTTTTCAAGATTTCAGAAATCAAATATTAAAAAAATATATGCTGATATAAACTTTTGTCAGAAGAAAATATTGAAAAAAAATAATTTTGACTATGCCATATTCTGTTTCTTTTTTTTTTTTTTTTTTTGTATAATAGAATGAGATCTCAAAATGAGAATAAATATACTTATCTTTGTTGTTTTTATCATATTTCAACAATAATTTCAACAACACTTATCGATATACATAAATTTATGTATTTTTTCACCCCAAGCAAGGCGATGGTGCCACTAAGATGCAAGGGGCGACTAGAACTGAAAGAGAAAGAAAAGGCTTTAGAATATAATTTAATGTATGCCATGATGAACATAATTTTGTCAATAAAATTCCATGGATATCTAGAACAATAATTATTTTATCAAAAATATAAAAAGTTTGGGATACTTATCAATGGGAATAGTAATATTAGCCATTTCCTTATAAGAAAACATTTCGCATTCATTAACTGAGCAGCTGAAAAGTTGAAATTTATCAAAGCTTTCTCTGAAAATGTTTTTTCACGAAAATAGGTTTCTCAAGTCCAGTATCTAGTTATCACTCTTTCTAGTATTGTTGGGGCCTTTCTTTCTAAACTTTTATTTAAAATAGTGTGAAACATTAACAAGTTCATTATATTACGATTTTCTGTTTGAGTTACATGTGTTATTGATTTTAGTTGTTGCTGTTGTTAAAGTCCTCAAAACCTGACTAGCAATGTTTTGCAATGCCTTCTTTTATCTTGCAATGTTTCAGTCATCAGTGTCCAGATAATAATATGGTATTAATTATTAGCAGAATATGTTTTCATAAAGCTTACTATATACACTAACTAAATTTAAACATTTTCTTCACTGATAACTGCTAATCTAGTGATTATATTATAATAATGGACAACTGATAATCCAGTTATTGTATCATAATAATGGACCCTGTTGAGCAAAAACTTTAAGTCAGACTTTGATAAGCATCCTGAACCTTTTATAATTTTAGTAACAATAATATTTCAACTATTATAACTTTTAATATCTGTTGATGAATAGAAAATTAAGTTGTTGACACATTAGGATACAAAGAAAGAATTTCTGGTCCCTAAAAAGTTTTATTAGATTATTACACCATAACAGAACTAGTCATAAGAAATAGAGAAAAATGTGTGTGGGAAGTAATTGATATAGATTAGCATTTGTTAGATTTTTCTTAAGCCATGACAGAACCAAATGATAATGTGGGATCTTCCTGTTCGCAATATTTGATACAATGTAAAATTGATCTCTGACTTTTTACAGAATTATTTAATCTAGGTGTTCTTTACTAATTCCAAGTTTGAAACTGCTAATATTATTCATATCTGTATATATTTTTTTATATTTTTTTTTAATTTTCTGAATTTTTAAAAGTTTTTTTTAACTTGCTTTTGTCTGAGGACTTTTTTCAGAAGTACATGCACAGACATTGCAGGATAATAATTAATTATCCTAAATGATGAATAAGTGGATATATATTTTTATTGATTTATGTAAATTTTTGTTCTTTAATTATATTATTACTTCAAACATTATTTTTAATGGATACCCGTGTTTGAAATAGATGTCCCATTTTTTTTTTTTTTTTTTTTAAACAGTGTGCATTACATCTACCAGCCTGTGCAAACAAGAAAACTGTGCTCTGCAGTAAGGTTTGAACATGCATCAGCCTTTGTAGGAGAAAGTACCAATTGATTTGGCATGCCTTAGGCTGTTTGGTCATAGAGAACATCACAGCCCAGCACATTTTCTTTATTAAGTTTTCTTGAGGGCACATGTCAGTAGATGTAATACACAGCGCGTCTATTTCAAACACGTGTATCCACTAAAAATGGCATTTGAAGTGATAAAATGTTGGATTAATAATAAATCCATTAATTCTTTATATATATATATATATATATATACACACACACACATACATGTGTGTGTGTGTATGTATAAAGAAGTAATGAGTTTTTTATTTATTAATCCGACAGATTTTATCATGTTAAATGTTATTTTTAGTGAATACCCAGATTTGAGTAGACCCTTTATTTATTAAACAGTATAATCATTTATTTTCATCTACTGGGCTGAATATTTGAGAAAATCTTGGAAAGGAATTGCATTTATAAGGCACTATTCAACTTTGCTTGATTGGTGATGTTTTCCTTAGCTGAGTCAGTCTAAAGCACATCTGATCTAAAAATGATTTTGACTGCAAAGAGGGATCCATGTTCAGATCCTGCCAGGAGACACATATTTACTTTAATGAAAAAGAGGATTTTTCTAATATTCAGGCTGGTAGATGAAAATAAATAAATATTCTGTTTAATAAATAAACTGAGTATCTACTCAAGTATAGATATCCACTAAAAATAACATTTAAAGGGATAAATATATGTGTGTGATCTTTTTTTTTAAAAGAACTCTTTTGTTTAAAAAAGTGTTTTTATACATAAAATAATAAATTCTAGATAACTTGGTAAAAATCAAGATTCAATTTTTTCATGGTATCAATATTATGAACACATCTCAACTTCTCAAATGCTAAAAAAAAAAAACAATATTTTTCACTTCTGAAAAATGTCACATCTAGAGGAAGATCCCATGAAAATTATTTTTTCCCCCCAAATTTTTCCCTATTGTTTTACAACTGGACCTGTCTACTTAAGTAGTGCCTGCTCTATGATTTTCAGTTCTGTCCTGTTAACTTCAGTAATCTTCTTTGGTTGACATTTTAGATTCTTTTCTATGTTTTTCTTTGGCCATCTCAATTTTTTTTGTGTGTTTGGTTCTCATTTTAAAAAGAAAAAAATATATTGTAAATTTTCAATCAAGTGATCTTATAAAGTATGAAGATTATTTTGTTAATGTCTGTCATGTTTTTTTTTGCATACCATATTTGGGGTTTTCTGCTTTGACAGAGCTGCTTTCTGGTTGGAGTCACTTCATCTCTCATTAGCAAACTGCTGTATATTTCTATCAAGAGAGAGAGAGAGAGGGAATTTGGCTCCTATTATTCAGAGTTTTGTTTTTTAATTTTCTTATTTTTAAAATTATTCTTATGTTCTTGTATTTCCACATAAATTCCTGCCTTCTTCACGTGTTGCATATGACTGACCTCAGATGATGCCAAATTAGACTTTCTGAGCAGTGACCATTAGAGAAGCCAACTGCAGGGTTCACTTGAGAGATGGTGATCTGGAATTCAACACATCATCTGATATCAGTGGCACCTTTACATCTATAGTATATAACATGGTCAACCTAGCTGCATCTACAATGGGCACACATGGGGGGGGACATGTCAGGTAGATATATAATAAACTGAGCAATATTAAAAATAAGAATTAGATGAGATACTCCTAGTATAAATAATATACACTCAAAAGTTTGAGGCCACCTCCTGATAATTTTTAAAGTTGGCCCCAAAAGTCTTTGTTTTGTACTTTAAAGAAGAGAAAAGTATTATACATGGTTAAAAAAAAGTGAGACATTTTTTTTATTAGAAATTTTGTTATGAAAAAAAGGAAAGAAAAAATCATTTTATGATTAAATTTTGCTCTCATCAAAATATCCTCCTTTAGACTTGATTACTGCAGCACAAATTTTTGGCATTTGTTGCAAAAGTTTCTACAAGTTTGATAATTGATTCCATTCTTTTTTCGATGACTCTAAGAGCTCTTTTAGATTTTTTTTCACTCTTCTGTCAAGTTTATCCCATGCTAATTCTAGGGGTGACTTAATACTTTTGAACTGTAGTGTATGCTTCTATCAAGTAATGTACTGAATTATTGAGACAAGTGGCTAAATCTGGCGATGCACTATGAAAAGCTTTTTCTTCTATTTTTTATTTGTTTGTTTTTTTTTGTATACACTGTTCACTTCAAATATGAAATTGGACTTTTTTATATTTTTATTTATTTTTTCATAATGTTAAATTTGACATTCCAAGTAAATCCATTTATTCTGTTGCATAAGTTTTTAATTAAAGAATTTTAACAATGATTAACACTTGTTCAGGTTTTCAGAAACAGATTAATGGCACTATAAAATATGTGTTTTTGAGTGTTACAAATTATGCAACTCTAAAGACAAATTGCTACTGATGACCCAAACATTTTTTTCTTTCATTCAGTTATGAAGAGGTGATGTGTTTCTTTGAAAATCGATCACAGTTCAATAGCAAAAATTTTTCAACATTTAAAAGTGAAAAAAATAAAAAAAAAATAACACGTCTAGAATAAAGAGTATGAGATATGCTAATAAGTTCAATAGATTTATCAAGCATCAGGCCCTAATGACCAGGCAGCCCATGAGTTGTCCCATTTTAATTTTGTTGATTATTAGAATACACACATACAAAGAAAAAAGAAAAAAAATCAACCTTGTACCAATGAAAAGTGCCATAAATTACTTTTTAACTCAATGTAAAAATGATGAAAAATGAGAAAATGAACCGTCGATTGTTTGTATCTCCTGATGAGTTGATGAAGCGATTGCTGTAGGGTCTATCTATGAAACTAGTCAAGATGCTGAAAATAACATCAATCATCTAAATGACAAATTTTATATTTGTATTAATCCTATCTCTCTCTCTCTCTCATGTGTGTATGTATGTATGTATGTATGTATGTATATATATATATATATATATATATATATATATATATATATAGAAGGAGGCACGGTGGAGTAATGGATAGCGGATTGGATTGAGGAATTGCAGAGCCGAGTTCGAATTCCAGTCGAATCCATTGCATTCACTTGCTAATACCCTTGGGAAAGGTATGAATCCTCTTCCTCTTCCTCTCCCTCCAGCTATGGGTAAAATAGCAGGACAGACTGAGTTCTATAGCCTTGGATGGCAACTGGTCTAGGAGAAGGACAACTCTGAATTCAAAACCTGCGGAGGATCGTTTGGGAACCTTGTGGCATTCGGGTGCACCAGGTCTCTGTATTCGTCCCTTCAAAAAGTATGGATGGTCCTGCATGAGGCCTTCACCACTATAATCAAATCTCATGTGCCGGTGTCGGACTGTCGGTTTCCTGGAAACTGATCTGCTTGACCCTCATACATCGAATCTCGACAGGAGAGTCGACTCATATATATATATATATATATATATATATATATATGAGAGAGAGAGAGAGAGAGAGAAACATAGTGTAGTGTTTTCCTTTTGTCTTTATTCATACTTTCTTTTTTACAGATATATTTTATTTATATCTGAATTTCTATACACACACATTATTGAGTGATATGCATATAACTTTTTCCCATGGTTTCTGCTATCATCTCTAATCTGGATCCCCACGTGAACCTGATGGTATCCCTGTAATAGTCCTTAAGAAATATGCTCCTGAACTGGCTCCTGTTCTCTAAAAACTCTACTATAAATGCCTCCCTGTATCTTGCTTTCCTGCTTCTTGGAAATCCTCCTCTGCTGTCCCAGACTTGAAGAATTTGGGTGAACCATCTGACTCCTTGAACTCTCAACCTATTGGCCTTCCATCTCTTTTTTTGTAAACTCTCACATCGCACGACCTTTTTTCAGCAAGCAATATGGCTATTGCTTCTCTAAGTCACTCTAAGTACTGATGTACTAACAATTAGTGCTGAGTCTATCAAGCTTTATATAAGATTAATGACACTCAGGCTGTTGGTCTAGACGTCTCAAAAGCATTTGACAGGGTTTGGCATATCAAGTTGGAAGACTAGGGTATTTCTAGACAAATTTTTTAACTAATTCAATCTTTCTTATCTAATCGCAAATTGAAAGTTGTCCTGAATGGCCACCCTTGTAGACCTTTTTTACTAATGCAGGTGTCCCCACCCCAGGACTCTATCCTTGGTCCTACTGTGTTCTTAATTTACACCAACAACCTTCCTGATGATATCAGTCACCAACTTGGTATCTATGCTGACGACACAACCATTTACCTTGATAATAAGTCTGATCAGTTCGATAAAGTGAAATTGGCAGGTGATCTAAAAAATGACCTACAGCTTGTTGTTAACTGGGGCAAGGAGTGGCTTGTTAATTTTAATGCTTCTAATACAAAATTTCTCTCTATTAATCACCCGAAAGATACTTTCCTGCTTCCCATCAACATGGCTGATGCTAACGTCCATGAGAGTGACTCATTGTGCCTTCTCGGGCTAACATTCTCAGTTGATATAAAGTGGAAAGACTATATTGAATCCATTGCTAGGTCTGCTGCTTAGAAAGCCAGGTCATTGTGTTGTGCTAGACAATTTTTCTCTTCATAATCTATTTTGCATATTTATAAGTCTAGCATTTGTCCATGATTTGAATACTGCTGCCACATCTTCTCCGATGCTCCCAATGTATATTTAGAGATTCTTGACAAAATCCAAAGAAGAATCAGCAATATTATTGGTCCTGACCTGGCATCTTGGTTTCAGACACTTTCCCACCACCATAAAGATGCTTCCTTGTGCCTTTTCTATAAATACTTTCATGGTAATTGTTAGGATGAACTTTTTGCTATGGTACCTAGGCTTTATGAAGTTAAGTACAGTACTAGATTGGCAGCTAGGTCTCATGAGTTTACACTTGAATTGGCTAGATGTAACTAAGTTTTTTGCTAACAGCTTCTTTTCTTGCACTTCTTGTTTGTAGAACTCTCTTCTGGCTTTATGCTTCCAAGCCAACTTTGATCTTCAAAAATTTAAATGCAATGTCAATTGCTATCTACAGTCTTGATGAGACTTCTATTCTTTTCACTCCTTAATGTTTCTCTTTTTTTTCTTGTTTTTCCACACTCAATAACCCTTTGTGTCTTTGGTGACTTGCCATATGATATATATATATATATATATATATATATATATGGTAAAAATATAGTTTTAAGGTTTGTTATATTTATGGGAATATAAAAGTCAACACGAATTGGTGATAGACTGTTTCATGCTTCCACTCAAATTGTGTTGAATCAAGAAACAGACTGTCACCATTTGGTGTTAACCTCAGTGTCCACATATATGCACACACACGCACACACACACACACACACACCTACACCTGCAGGAGTCAGATGATGAACCTGAGATTTGATTTGGTTTTGGGTTATCAGAGAATTTCAACTGTATAAGTATCTTTTTTTTTTTGTTTGTTATAGAAAATAATGAGTGCCACTGTAGTAACCTTGTATATAAATTTTGAAGACTTATTTTATTTTTGCTAAAAAGACATTAGAGCCACACTGAAAGATATGTAAACGTATGTATTTATATTTCTTGGCAATTAAAATAACTTATGTTACTGAAATATAGATAGAAAAAACGTTTAAATTATAAAAAATATATTCAAATGAATTTAATTAAGGCAATAAAAATTGACATAATTAAAACTGACAAGAAGAAAACTTCAGCTACAATAGATGACAATACAAAAAGAAATATTGAAAAGAGAAAAAAAACTGAAATGTTGTAGGATGAGCTAACCGGTTATCGCTCATCACTCATCAGAACTCAACTGAGGAAATGAAAATATTGCACACACCAACTACAAATGGGGAGAAATAAAGAAGAAAATACACATATACCAATAATATTGTTACATGTGTATTTCTTTACTCAATATTATATCTGTTTTTATTGCATTAATTAAATTTTGTACATGAGATGTGCAATTGAATTTTGATGATAATTTTTATTCTTCTTCATATTGCAATTATATGTTAATTAACAGGGTCAATCATCTTTTCAAAAGTATGAAAATTATTTTTTTAAAACGTTCACAAACACAAAATAAGTGAGAGAAAACAAGATTCTGCTTACTTGAACCTCAAACACAGTCACTGACATTTGTCATTGAAACCCTCCCATGAAGAGTGGAAAGAAATAGTTGTATAACATTAGTAAGGTCTGGTAAGAACATGAAAATAAATTCTTCATATGCAAAATTTTTATTAATTTCCGGACTTCATCAAATTATCATAAACTTCAGAGGTTTTTGAAAACTCTCTCTGAACATTCAATCTTCTCATAAGGATGTGAAATACTGTACTTTACACTTTGTGTCGGGCATTTATAAAACTTTTGTGTCATCCGGTTGTCTCGTGTGTATACATCCTACATTCAGTGGGCTTGACTTCCTGCTTATGTTGATGAACCCACACAAAATTTTTGATGCCCAATTCTGCACTTGGTGGGATGAGAGCACCTTCTAAGGCAACCTGCCAAGGCATCTACCTATTTTGACATTCTGATGTGACATTGAGTATAGAGCATCTCTTAGAGGGATCCCATTTGTATAACTTCTTGTCATTCAGTTGTCTTGTGTGTGCACATCCCAAGTTCAGCTGGGTTGACTTCCTGTTTAGGTTGGTAAATTCACACATCTTTTGAGGCCCAATTCTGCACTTGGTGTCTATGATATCACCTAGGTCAAATTTCTGAAGCAGCTCTTTTGATATTTTGATGTGACAGTGAGTACAAAGCTTACTTTGGTATCCCTTAGGGTGAGCCCATTACATATTGGGGTCACCACAGATCAACTTATATGTTGTCTTGAGTGGTTTTTATAAGATAAATAAAAATGAAAAAACAAAAGTTTTATTTTGAGAATTCGGATTAAAAAGCCAATATTAAAAAAATGAATTTGTAAGATTTCAAATATGCAAAAATAGGTTTAATTTTATTTTTAATATGATCTTTTAAAAGAATCTATGATCAACCTGACTCCTCTTCAACTGTTTTTTTTTATTTACATTCCAAGCAACATGAAAGTTACTGTGATCTTTGAATCTGTTCCCATCACAATTATTACAGACTGTCTTTATTTTAGTCATTTGCTTGTAATTCACACAAATATTATGACCAAAAAAAAAAAAACACTAGAAACTCCTTGTAGTCAATTAACATAGATATTCAGAAATCTACTTGAGTAATCAGGAAAATCTGATTTGCCACTTGCTAAATATTAAAAAAAACAAACATTTACACACTCCAAAGTAGTATTGGGGATTAAAAAATTAGAAATAGCTAACTATAATATATTAATTATTTATATTTGGGCTCATCGTATTGGTCCTCATCTTTTGTTGTTGTTATCATAACCTTTTCAGCTGTTGTGCTCTCCAGCTTTCCTCAGGTGTATATTGATCTACAGTAAATTCTGAACTGAACCCTTTATTTAATCTACAGGTGTAGGCTGTTCTTGTTCTACTGTCAATGTCTACAGATATCTCATCTAGTTCTTAGATGAACTAGACAGAGGCAGACACCTAGACAAAGATAGAAACAATAGTCTGAATATAAATAATGGTAACTCCTCATCCCAGAAATTCACTCAGAAATAATCTATTAAATTTTAAGCAGTGCCCACAATAAAACAAATGTCAAAAGGAAGCTTTTTCCTCTGACACTGCTATTAATTTAAATACCTTTGCTCCTTGCCAATGTTTTTTTGTTTGAAAAAGTGATGATTAGAATTGTAATAAAACCTAAACATATGAGAATGAATTTATACATTTTCTTTGTTCTTGAGAATTGTCAACTAAAATATTAAAAACACTATGAGAAAGTTTATTTACTAGAATAATTTCATATTTACAACATTCTAAAAACTAATACAATGTAATATTTATCATTTACCATTTTATAAAGAAATAAATATGAAAACAATTTTTTATTCATAAATTTATAAACATTTAAAAAATTAGTAAAATGTGTGAACCAACTATAAAGAAATCGTTATTATTTACCATTTTATAAAGTTTGAATCAATTCACAATTAGCTGCTGTTTTGCCAAACACTAATAAACAATCTAATAAATAAATAGTGTAATAATCTAATAGTGTTTATTATTTTTGTCAATACACTAATCATTGTACTGATTTTTCAACTATACAGTTAAAACATACATTGTATAGGTATTTTGAAAATGTTTTAATGTTTGTTTTAATACCATGGTCCTCAGTCTCAGGTTATCTTCTTCTCCTTTTGATCTCAGGTACATTTTTTTCAATTTCTCCCATAGCTAAGATGTATGAATCAGCCAGTGAGGATCAAACTCACTACTCAGTCATAATTGAGCTAGCAAGGCAAGCTTGCTAACCATTATGCCATGTCAAAGTGCCCATTTCCCCCCACCACCACTATAAATTATCATCATGTAATTTTTTTCAACATGATAATTACAATTAAACATATGACTAAAATTTCTCTCTTTAAATTTTAAATTATTCCTATGGGATCCTAGTTTCTCTCACTTTAGAATCACCTTTTTAGTACTCCCTCACATTGGCTGGTTTTTTTTTTTTTGTTAAGTGGGTAATCAAACCTACTTTTATATTTTCTACTGCAAATCATTCAGCTCAATCTATTCTACGTTCACTTTGCAGAATTAAACTCTGTTGTAAAATTAAGCCATGAAAAAATAATTTTTTATGAGGTCATTTTCCATATTTACAATCATCTAGATTTACTTACAAGTGGATAATTTCTGACCTTCTGTTTAGGATTTTTGTGACGCTACATTCAGCCTCAATTCCTACTACTTTTGTATTGTCTTGTACGACGGCACTCTGACTCAAACATCCAGTATTAGCTTGCTTCTAACTGGAGTAATGTAACATGAATTGACTCAATATAAACTTCTTAATTTCTTGACTAATATTTCCTTCAATATCTGTCTATATTTCTGAGATGAGGTATTGTAATTATTTACACTATTTACATTGTTCGGACTGTTGTTCGCATCTTTATTGTCATATTCATGACATTTCAATTGTTGTACGCTCTGGCCTTCTTCAGGTGATTGGAATTTCGAAATGAAACCTTTATTTCATCCACTGGGGTAGATTGTTCTAGTTCCACATGCAATACCTCTTCCGGATGTCTCAGTATCAGTTACCTCCCTTTAAATCAACTGAGTCTTTTGTTCACAATGGCCCAGTGGATAAAAGCATTGGTTGAATCCAGTGACTTGACCCAAAGAGTTGTGAGTTCAATACCTGGCTACAGGTGAGGTGAACAAAAAATTTGGAAAATTGAGTTAAAGGGAGATGACACTGAGACATCCAGATGAGGCATGGCACATGGAACTAGAACAATCTACCTCGGTGGACAAAATAAAGGGTTGTTTGAAATTCCAATTGCCTGAAGAAGACGAGAGTATACAACAGCTGAAACATCATGAATATAGCAACAGTGCAAAAAGTATTTTATTTTCAGTTCCTTGTTATTAGGATTCTTTGTTATTCTATGGCCAACAATAAGTAATGTAAAATAGAAGTAAAATAAATTCATAGGGAACGTTAACTTTTATTAAATTCTTTTGATGCAAAATATTTTCTTTCACATTGGGTCAGTATATTTTTTGTTAATTACAGTAGTCATCCCAATTTCTGTTTTTTTTTTCATTCAGTGTCTGTGCAGACAATGAATAGTACACCAATGTAACAATTCTGATCATCTGCTTTTCATGTTGTCTTCTAGTGTTATTTTGGGAGAAGGCATGAACCTCAAATTTCCCTCTATCCTATTACATAAAGGTTGCTACTGCATAAAGCTACATCTTTCAACACACAAATTTGCCTGTCTGTAAAAAAAAAAAAAAAAAAAAAAAAGTCATACCCCCCCACACACACACACACGTTTCCAAAAAAAAACAAATTGTATTGTCTGTTGGGGATAGAATTCTCTACAGCTTACATAACTATGCATTTTTTCAATTCTTAAAAATTGTATTAATTTTATTTTTGCATGCAAAACATGACTTTCTTGAAATCAGAAGATCTCATTGGGTTTAGAATTACTCTGCCAAAAAATTTAAATTCAAATTGCAGAGATGGGAAAATAACTTTTTTATTATCATTTTTTTTCTACCTGTTTACCTACACCTGTCTCTTTGACACTTTATTACAAGATGTAAATATTATATAAACATTATTGTAAAGAATATTCTGGCTTTCTCGTATATCAAGCATGTTTTGTATTTGCATGAAATCTGTAATAAGATTTTCAGTTTGATCAGTGTTCAATTAATATCATATTGCAGAGAGGCCTTGGAAAACATTAACTTACTGTATTTGAAAGAATATTTACTACTGAAAAACATATTCCTTGTTTTCTGAGCTTATCATGGGTACTATTTCAGAAGAAATCAAGATTATTTTATAAGATTTTTATGATACATAAAACATAGATTACCTCCCTTCAACCCTGTTACCATAAAACTGCAAAATGATCATTTTGATGATAGACTCATTGACAGTTTATCAAAAATAGAAGGTATGAAAATCAAAAAGCAATTTTACCATTACCTACTGTGATTTTGAAAAGTCATTATTATTATTATTCCAATAATTATTTGGATGTGTTTTGTTTTTTGCCAAAATATTTTGTTTTGAATCAAATCACCCCATGCAAAACAGTAAAGCCACTAAGACACAAGACGCTAATTGGTGTAAGAAAATTAGAAAACAGAAGAATTATTGAGGAGCAAGAACAATAGAAGAGTAATCAGAAAGAGAGTAGATAATGATTGACAGAGCATTTAAATTTTTGAAGATAAAACTAATCAAGTACTGCACTTATATTCATTTAAAGGCACAGATATTTACCCAAGTATTAAAAAAAAATGAAGACGGCTAGAAAGAAGTTGGAAGAATATAAATGAAGGTTTTATTTCCTAGAAAAAGAACATGCAAACAAAATATAGAAATATGTTACATGTCTTCTTTCCAATCTTGAAAAATAAATTAGTTGATATTACAAAAGTTGTATTTACACAAAGTCCAGCATGCCATGTAGTAAGAAGCTGTGTTTTATCCATGTGTCAAGAAAGCATCTTCTCTCCACAGTATCTACTCCCAAACTGTCCTCTGTGCAGATTGAGCTTCACTAACCATTAAGGATCACATGACTAGTCAATTGTGACCCTATACTAGCTGGGAAAAGAAGAAACATCAGTTTATTTACCACCATTATTTTTTGATTTCTATCATTTTACAGAAAAAGTCTTTCTTTCAAAGCCTTATGTAAATTTCTTAGTGTTAGACATCATATATATATGAAAATAGCACTACTCAATAATTCCTGATAATTTTGATAAATTCAAAATAACATGTAAAATCTGTAAAAGAGAAATTAAAAATGCATGTTAATATACCGTTACTTTTATGGCACCCTGGAGTAATGGTAAGTGTGATTCATATTTTCATATTGATGTGGATTTGAATAAGACGGAAGAAACTCTACACAATTTGATACTTGTTTTGTGTATATATATATATATATATATATATATATATATATATATATATATATATGTATAAATAAACAGTAATTTGGACTTTGCTAACCAGACACTTCTCTGTGGCTGAATGGTAAAATCATGTCAGGCTATACGATGGTTCCCCATATGGGTTACAGATTCGATTCCTGTTGGAGAACACATATTTTCTACAAAATTTCTTGAACATTCAGGCTTGAATTTTCAAGAAATTTCTCAAGTTCCATGTAATATCCATTTCAGTTGTTGCTTCCATTGAAAACCCTCAAGTGATGTGATTTGTGTTATCTGATACAGTTCTTTTTTATTCTATAATGCCAGTCCACAAGGTTAAAAAAGATAAAAGGGATGGTCTTTGCTAAGACTTACTTTACCCACCCCTAATCATTGATCTGGGAAAGCAGTTGTATACAGCTGATAGTTTAGATATTTCTTAATGAGTTTGGTGCTATGCAAGACATGAAAGTCTCAGTCTGAGGAGGTTAATTAACAACATGACCTGTGTTTTAGTCCTTTATATTTATATACCCTATAGTAGTAGAGATATATATATATATATATATATATATATATATATATATATATATATATATATATATATGTGTGTGTGTTGTGTACATTCATAAGTTTATATTTAGGGATTACTTTGAGGTAGTCAAATAATTCTCACCATCACTAGCAATTGTTGTCTGAGCTCAAGAGTAAACCAGGATATTGAATGCTAATTTTCAACATAAGCTCTCCTGGCTTGAAAGACTGGGGTCATACAGTCTCCCTCTTTCCATCTGGCCTTACTCCAGACTGAGTTAATCTTATATATATATTACGGATAGAAGCTGCAAAGAAGAACAAACATTTTAATTATTTCATTACAAGAATTTACAAAAAGGAATGATCAATTAGCTTATCTTCATACCCTGTCTGGTGGCAAACGCTGCTGGTGGCACCAGGAGTGGCAGTTCCACCATAGCCACCGAAACCGTGATATCACCCCTGGTTGGCGGCTGATGAAGACGGGTATTGCATGTGCTAACACACGTATGTTAAAAAAAAAATTGTGTGTATATAATCATTATAAACTCATAAGTATTTGCTTATACACACTGTAGAGAAAATAAGTATTCAATACATTCTGTAAACATATGGTAGAGGCATGGTGGAGTAATGGATAGTGGCTTGGTTTGGGGAATCAGAGAGCCGAGTTCAAATTCCAGTTGAATCCAATACATTCACTTACGTGCTTATACCCTTGGGAAAGGTATTAATCCTCTTCTTCTCCCCTCGTCTATGGGTAAATATCAGGACAGACTGGGTTGGATGGCAACTGGTCTACCGCAGAAAGAAATGGCCACCTACTGTCAGAATAAATCTGCCTCATCAGTCATGTATTGATAGATACAGATCGCTTAAGCATGTATCACGCATGTCACATACCTGACTGAAACATACAATGGATCCCTCACCCAGCTTTCCACCAACCGGTCAGTTACTTCACATAGTGTCTCCATTCTCATTTGTGCTGGTATGCACAAAAAACTGGGAAAAGCCCACTACATGCTTACTATGAAATTTGAAGAATATGATAAATGGAGATCTGTTTCATTGAAACTAGATTACACATTTTGACCTCACTAGGCTTCATCAGATCAAAAATGAAAAAGAAATATTTGTGTGTATGCATGCTTAAATAATAAATCATCAGTATTTTCCCACTCAGTTGGCGTTTCTCATGATGAAAAAAAAAGAATGAAATAGTGCGACTTTTGTAAAAAAAAGCCGTTAATATTTATTCTGTAGCTTTTCTTTACAATTTTCTTGTTCTAGTTGAAATTTATTTATACATTCTCCCAGTTTTCCTGTATTGAATTTGAGGTAAATCTTCATCTTATTTTCAGAATGGCTCTCAAAGCAAAAGATTCATATAGCTTTTTCTGAAATCAATTTAAGGTAAATCCTTATCCAGTTTTTGAGAATAGGTTGAAAGTAAAAGATTTATGTTTTTAGGTCCTTCTGTTTTCCGTGTCAACAATATGTATATAAAATATGATACAGAATCCAGACAAAGTTTGGAGAATATGAAAACTGATTACACATTTTGCATTTACTAGGCTTCATCAGATCAAAAAAAATATATATATATATATATATATATATATATATATATATATATAATATATATATATATATATATATTTTCTCTGGTCCCAAATTAGAGCCTGTGTTAATGTATATAAAATAGATTAAAACCGGATATAAGAGACTTCTCCGGTCCCAACAACTCTCTTATATCCGGTTACATATATATATATATATATATATATATATATATTTATGCTTAAATAATAAATTGTTAGCACTTTTTCTGCTAAGCTAGCATTTCTAACAAGGAAATGAAAGATGAAAATAAATGCAACAGCAAAAATAAAAAATGAGAACTTTAACCTTGTTTCCAATATATTTAGGTATGTCATTCAGGGATTTACTTGCTTGGTTTGAGTGAGTAGGTGATGCTTGATACAACTTCTTTCACATCAGAACAACAGATCGGCTCTTCCATTCAACTCCTCCTCCTACCAACTCTCTTCTCATTTCAATATCAAAATGAATGGCTGGCAACATGAATGGGCAACATCAAAACTATACCAGGGTCAATGGCAGACCAGAATTGACGTTTTAATCCAAATTGACTGTTAACATAGACAGTCATCAATGTCAGGTTTGTTGTCACTTGACAACAAAAGCTGTTATTTCTTTTTTTTTTTTCCTTTTCAGTCAAGTGGGTGATGCTTAGAAGATTTGACTTCAACAACCCATTCTACCAGCCATAAAGCACAACAATTGTAATTGAGATAATATGTCACACCCTCTTCTATGTGGGTGTCCCAATTCTACAAAAATGAACTTGTATTATTTACCTACACATATAGTGTCATAGCAGGACTGGATCACAAATAATAAAGCTCTCCACACAAAGATGGAGAGCCTATAAGCCATCATGACTCACCACTGACTTCAATCGGCCGGACACCTTGCCCAAATGCCAGATTTCTGCCTACCCAAATAAATTCTCTTCTTAGTCTCTTGCCAGATGTGAGCTCTATGTGGAACTACATGTTGTTGATTCAAGGATCAGCTCAAAAACACCTTACTGAGGACAGAAATTGATTCAGTCAATTGGGGGATGGAAGCTGCAGAAAGAACCAATTATATAAGGTCAGTCTACGAAAAAAAAACAACATACTCCAAAAACATCAGAAGACAAATAGAAGAGACTAAGAAAGCCCAAAGAAAAGCCAGTGATCTCCATCCTCTGAACCCTCCTACCCTACCATGCACTGTCTATGGATGTCTCTTCAGATCCAACATAGGACTCATTTCACACAGAAGAAAATGTTGATGAGCACCCTCATTATTCAGTTCCACCAACGATAATAGTAATTATTTACCTCAAAATTAAACCACATATAGGTTTCATTTTTACAATTGCCAAAATTTTAATAAATTTATTTTTATCAAAGATATACAGGGTGTCCATAAAGTCCTTTTACAATTTAAAAAAAATATATTACAAAGGCAATTGATAAGATGTCTTAATCAGATTTGTTCTATATACTTGGTAGTTATCAAAGTTTTTAATCACATTGCATCTGTGTATTTCAGGCATCCCATTAATGAAAGAGGCACTGTTAAATGAACCCCTAACATTTCCAAACTGGTAGATTGGGAGGGATGGACTAATTCCCTAGCCACCTCATTCAGCAGATATTGTTCCCCTGGACTTCTTTCTATGGGATTATGTTAAAGATATCACTGATCTAAAGCAAATGATCACTGATGCCATTGCCAACATTAATGAGGCTTTGCTAGAGTGAACATGGCAAGAAATCGAGTGCCATCTTGATGTACTTCCTGCAACTAATGGCGCCCATATAAAGATGTATTAGTTAAAAAACTTCAATATTCCTCATTTTGTAACAATTTCCACATATGTGTCTGTTCATTTACTTTTGTAATAAATTTTTTAAATTGTAAAAAGATTAAAAAAAAAAAACAAAAAAAAAACGAGTATAAAATGATTCAATGCTCTTGATACTTTTTGGAATAGCCTGGAATGACATTTTATTTGCTTCCTAAAAGTAGCTATTGGCTTTGGACACTCTTTAGCTGTTATTTTGGGCCATACATCATGGCAGAGCTTTATTTTGTTCAAATTACTAGATTAACAAGAATGAATACAAATTTTCAATTGGCTTCAGGTAAGGAGACTGACTGGGCCACTTTAAAAGATTTTATTTTCAAACACTGATTGCATTAGCAATATGTTTAGAATCATTGCTCTCAAATGTTTTTTCATTTTTAAAGGTTTACCTGATGTAAGTACATTCTTGTTCAATATATCTTAGTACATAGCTCTATTCATTCTTTCTTCACCTATGTTAGTTGTCCTGTACCATATGATGAAAATACTATTCTCATACTATTACCCTCCCGTTGGGACAGTATCATCTGGCTTTTTTTTAATAAAATTATGAGATATATTTAAAAAAAGATGCATTTAAAAAAGAATTCAGTACCCTATATCACGCAGTGAAATTGGGGCTTTATATTTTCTGGACTAGCATTTGTTTCCTATAACAGCCTGTCCCGCTGGCATTTTGGACTTTTCTTTACAGTGGATCTTCAAAGTACAAGGCTGACAACTTATTTCAGGTCAGGGAACTGATTAGGCCACTTCAACAGGTGGATTTTTTTTAATTTTCAATTCACTGTTTGGTTGTGTGTTGACAGTATGTTTAGAATCATTGTCCTGCTGAAACACTGATTGTGCTTCATTTTAATGCAGATGATATTACGGTTTATGGGGTGCACCTCCAAAAATCTGAACAACTGGAGCTTGGCAGCTGATCTGACCTTGCTTGTGCAGCTCAATGGAGGAGGAAGTATTGTTTTAAAAAGCAATGATTAGAATTGTAATAAAACCTAAACATATGAAAGTGAATTTATACATTTTCTTTATTCTTGAGAATTTACAACAAAAATAACAAACATCATTTATTTCTTAGATAGTTTATTTACACTATTTAAGAGATTGTTTAATGGAATAGTTAGCAAAACAACAGCTAATTGTGAATTGATTCAAACTTTATAAAATGATAAATAATAAGGATTTCCTTATAGTTGGTTCACATATTTTAATAATTTAATAATATATAATTAAAAAAAATTACTGATAGTGAAAAAATTGGTGGGAAATTCAAAATTATTCATGTAAAATTTATTTGACAAAACACAAGAATAAGTATTAAGAAAATTGTATTTTTATTATATTCAATTAGAATTTGAACAATGTAATAAAAAAAATGAGTTCAATTGCAAAAAATTATGGACTGTAAAAACAATAAAGCAGGAAAAATGTCAAAAGGTTTTTATTGTTTTTAATAAATTTTGACAGCAATATTGAAATTGCAATAAGTTTTATGGAAATCATGCAAAATAATTTTTTTGTGTGTTCAAATTTGAATATTATAACTGAGATGTAGAAGACTTGAACCAACAGAAATGTGGTTCTACAGAAGGATACTGAGAATGCCATGGACTGAAAATGTGAGCAACAAAATTCTAGAGACAATGGAAACAAAATAAAAACACTTATAATTGATATCAGGAAGAGACAGGTGAAATTTCTAGGGCACATAATAAGGAAAGAAGGCTTAGAAAATTTGATACTCACAGAACAGATTGAAGGCAAGAGGGACAGGAAAACAATGCATAACCTACTTAGTGAGTGAATTGATGGTGGTGCAGGGTTTGGGAGAGAGCAAAATGATAAAATTTATTAAGAGCTACAAAGGATAGGAAATTGTCAAGAGCCATGATTGTCTGGAGGGACATGGCACAAAAAAGAATTAAGAATTCTGTCTTCAAAATTGTAGAATTGCTAATCAAATATCATGACGTTTAAACCCAAGAATTCAAAATGGAGTCTGAACAAAGTCTGCAATGTGATGGTCTCATAATAATACATTCATAAAAAATATTTTGTAAATTCTTGTACTTTATATTAAAACTGTCTGTCCACAATGTTCTCTTTTAGAGATTTTAGAAAAATACTTAAAAACTACATCGATAAATTTTTATGCCAACATAAAAAATATTTGATAATAATTTACAAGATTCATCATGCAAACTATATTCCCACTACTTATGCAAAAAAGAAAAATACTGTATTTAATTAAGATTACAGCTGTAGATAAGATTTTTGGAACATTTTAAAAAGTGTTTTATTTATTCTTATTAAAATTCATTGTGAGAATATTACAAAAGTGCATGATGAACACAAGTATAAATAGAGAAAAAAACCATGATCTATCTACTATCCTTCTCCTCATCCTTTCTTCTATCACTCCTATCTGCTCTCGCTCCAAATCTTCTGCAACCCCCTGCATCCTAGTGGCTTGCCGCCTTGCTCGGGGCGTAATGCTTAAAAAATCGGTAAGAGAGAGTAAGTTTTAAAAAACTACACTAGAGTTTCAAATAGGTGATTGGAATAAAGGGGTGGTTGGAATTTTTTTAAATATTTTTTTTTAATAATTTTCAGTAATTAAACACTCTGTCCTGGATGCTAAATTAGGGGTGGAAGGGGAGGTTTTTGAATATTCAATAAAAGGAGTGGTTGAAATAAGGATGTCCTTCATGGATTTTCAAAAAAAGTCTGAAACTCAAAAAGTAATTAATTATGTAGTTAAATAATAAGAAAATGCATATGAAAAATTTTTTTCCATTTATTTTAGGAGACATTTTGGCACTACTTAAATATACTGGTCCATTCCTAAAAATAAAGGAATTTTTTTGGTGAGGGAGGGGAATAATTTTTGTAGATTAGCACTCATTGACATTCGTCAAAATTGAAAAATAGATATTTCTATCAATTTAGAAGAGGGGCTCCTATTTATAATATCAATACAGTGTGAAATCAATACCTGACTTTTTAATAATAATTGGACGCAGCTGTTATTTAAAAACATCAAGTTTGTTAGAGTGGATTTTTTTGGAAGCACATTCAGAAACATTAGATATTTAATTATTTATTTCAATGAGAAAAAGAATGAAAATAGAGGAGGTGCTCTCATATATTTAACTTCTGCTAGAAAAATGTCAATTTCAAATCTTTTTATTTGTATCTTCTTACTTCTTTAAATAATGAACTGTATTAATATTTACTAATCTGCAAAAATTTTACAGTTTTCCTATATTTACTAGTTTTAATCTGTGAAAATTTCAGTTTTACTATTTAAAATTTTTGATGAATTTTAATTCTTCAGTTAATGATTGAATAAGCTCATGGCAAGTTCTACAACAAAAAAGTATCTATAGTTGTTACCCTATTGCATTGTTAAATATTTGAGCTTAACAACTTTAACAAAATATTGCAATAACAATCATAAATGTGAATGTTGGTCGTCATTTTAAGAAGTAAGGGGGTACAAATGAAAAGATTAGAAATTGAAAACTTTTCCATTAAAAGAAAAATTACCTTTTTTTATTTATTTTATTTTTCGATTTAACAGTGAAGAATAATTTCTTAGGATTTCTTACTCTTGAGCATGCAACATACAACTGGTCATGCATAAATATTTCTTTCTGGAGCCAAATTCCAATATTTTAAAGCATTTGATCTTGTAATTTGTTTATAGATCCCACAAATGCAGGGAAAACTCAAAACTGGATTCTTGTATAAAAAGATATGCAAAAAACAATATTGCATTTTTATTAAATAAGTATTTGGTTTTTTTAAAATTGTTTGTAAAATAATGGGAGTATTTTGTATGTTAAATAATAAAACTTAATTATTCCAAAAAAAAAATGAATATTTATTGTACTAGTACACACACTAGTAAGACCAACTGTACTTTGTACCCCTTACCTGTTTGCACTTCTCCCCAAAATTTGGTTTTGATCGGTCAATGTATGGCTATTTTAGAGGATGTGACGGACAGACGAACAGAATTCACAGAATTTTATATATATAGAGAGATAGATTACCAACAAATGACATTAACAACATTAGCAGCAATATTTAATTTGCATAGCAATTGTTAAAAGTATATTTTAAATATTTGTGTTAATTTTTAATTCAAATTTTAAAAAATGCCATATATAAGCAATGTTTCTGTCAATAATGATTTTTTGTGTTTATATTGAAAGATTTTACATCTACCTTATCAAAATTCAGTCATAAGTTAAGAAACCTACAATGTTCATAATAAGCATTGTTGCTATCTGCTATTTCACATTACTACAAATTAGCTGAGCGGCACCTCAAGGCGGTGTAATGGTTAGTAAGCTTGTCTTGTTAGAACAATTATGACTAAATCACTATATTTAAGGGCACCTCGGCGTGGAGTAATTGTTAGAAAGCTGGTCTTGCTGAAACAATTTTGACTGAATAATGAGTTCAATCCTCACTGGGTGCCCCATAATTTTGGCCATGTGCCACATGTAAACCACGCTTAGAAAATCAATACTACAAATTAGTTGAATGAAGCTGAAAAAATTATGTAATTATCTAAATAAGTTAATCTGTTTAATTAGATTTTCTTAAAAATTAGAAATTCAATTGGATTTAGTATAATGAGATAAAGAAGCTTAAAATATGGATGTCTTGCTGGAAATGTTTTTTTAAGCAGTATTTTTAGAGAGAAAAGAACTAACTTTTCTCTGTTCATAGAAAAGGTATTTAATTACTAAAACAAATGGATATATCTAATAGAAGTCAGTGTTCAATCCTTGATAAACAGACCAAACAACAAATGACCTCAATATAACAAAATTTTTGACCACATTTCCAATCAAACAGTTTTCTGTTATTATTCCTACCATAAACTGTCAGTCATTTACTTGTAAAATCTCTAACATCATATTGTACAAATGGTGCTGTATTGAAGAGGTGACGTGTCAGTCTCAAATTTGTTGACATGAACAACAGACACATTGAAGGCCATTACTGCTGGATTGTTCTTGTGCAAATATCTTGAAGAAAGAACACATCTAAGACTCCTTGCAGACAACTTTGCTCATTTCCAACTTTTGCAAATACAGTTTATTTTAAAGATTTGCATTGAGCATAATTTTTGCTTTTAGTGTAAGAAATGTAAGTGTGAGAAATTTGAAAAACACTTGCCTCTTCAGTGTTGTGATACAGGAGGTCCCAAAAAAATGTACTCTTTAAATGACAATAAATGCAGTGTTTGACTTGCAAATAAGATTAATGGTTAAAATTAAAAAATATTAATGCTTATTGACTTACAAAAAAGATTACCATATATACTTGCAGATAGGTCACACTTTTTTTTACCAAAAATTTCATAAAATATTAGGCATGTGATCAATCCACTCAACATAAATGTAAAAAACTACCTTGTCATCATGATTTCTGAGAAATCGGAAATGATACTCATAAACACTAAAGCTGTGGTTTTTCTCCATATAGAAACAATTTATCATATATACTGACTCAGTGCTTTAAACTTACCTCATGCTGCTAAATTCAAATATCCATCAATAAATAAATACAATCATAAAATATTCATTGACCCACCAGTCATTGTTCAGTCGGGGCCGTCGCACTAAACTGATATCAGTCAGTTATGTGCCATGTGTGATACACACTTAGGTGATCATGTATTTTTCAATACATGACTGACGAGGCAGATTTTTTTTTCCTGGAGTAGGTTGTCATTTCTTTCTGTAGTAGACTAGTTGTCATCCAAGGCTATAAAACCCAGTCTGTGCTGCTATTTAACCATAGCTGGGGGGAGAAGAGGATTCATACCTTACCCAAGGGTATTAGCACATAAGTGAATGTAATGGATTTGACTGCGATTCCTCAATCTGAGTTGCTATCCATTATAGAAACCCTGAATATGCATACCACGTGTAAAGAAAAAAATAGTTCCACAATTCATTCTGCAAAATATACATATTTTATCAAAAATACATTGGAAAATATGACTTAAAGAAATGAAATATATTCTTTGAGATAATTTTCTTTAATGGTTGTTTCATATAACATTAAAAGGCCTTCTTAATGTTATTTACAAACAACAAAGTGCATGAATCTAGTATCTAAAACGTTTGCACTATTTTGCATTGTGCAGTGATATAGTTGGTAGCCAAATTTATAGTTTATAATTTTAATTGTTACAAACACTAATCATGAGTAAAAGAAAGAGTTATGAAGCAGGTTTTAAGTTAAAAGTACTAAAAGTAACCATTTAAATTAAATATTAAATCAAATTCATGATTATAAATATCCAAATTGACTGCCGCCACTTTCCAAACACTGCCAAGGGAGGGTACATTTTTGGGACACTGTATATTTTATACTCTCTGGAGTTACTTAAATAGACTGGTCCATTTGGAAGAAAAAAAATAATGAAATTTTTTCATGGAATAATTTTTGTTCATTAGATCTTCCTTAAACCACAACATTTGTCAGAATTGAAAAACAGATTTGTTTTTTATCAATTTAAGAGAGTTCTGTTCATATTATTCTGTTCATAATTTACAAGAGTTACCAGGAACTACCTGCTATTTGTAAATGTCAAGTTTGTAACTGTGCTTACATCACTGATATCTGAATTTTTTTTTTTTTCATTTTCTGAATTTTTAAAACTTTTTCTGAAAAAACACTGGAGATAGTAATTATCTATCTTAAATGAAGAATAAATGGATATATACTTTTATATTTTGTTAAAAAAAAATGTTTGTTTCCATAAGCAGAATAGCTAATTCCTATTAACTCAGTAAAAAGTCAGGGATCAATTTTACACTGTATTGATATTAACAGGAGTTACCTTTCAAAATGTTAAAAAGATCAATATTTTTTAATACTGACTAATGTCTTACCTTGAGAAAGGTCTAATTAAGGCTAATCTTTTTTTTTTTTTTTTTTTTTAAATTGGAATCACCCCATGCTAGGCAGTAAAGCCACTAAGACACAAGGGGTTACTGGGTGTGGAAGAGTTAGGAACAGAAACATTAATAATGAAAGTAAAGAGTAATTAGGAGGACAGTAGATAGTGACTGACATTAATTTGCAAAAATTTAAATTCAAAGTTGGCTGGAAAGCATGGAGCTGGAAGGGAGTTCTACAAGTGAGAAGTGCGAGAAAAGAAACTTAGCATAGGACCTATGGCTACATCAAGCCAGCTCAACTGTAAGTTGATGAGATCTTGACGCCAAGTTATCTACAAAATTATTTTCAAAAAATATTCTCCCTATTATGTTTTTTATGAACGAATCAATCAACTTAAGTCATGCTTACTCTTTCTGTTGAATTCAGGTGGATAGACTGTACTGCCCAATTAACTGTAGATGACAGGAATTTGGGCCATTGTACTTTATGACTCAACTACCATATTTAATCCAATGTAAATGGCAAAAAATTGTTTCATTGATTAATTGAAATTTAATTGAATTTGCGAGTCAGAGCATCAAAAAGGTACTCCAACTCACCAGTGTTCAAAAGAGTATTTTCAAATCTTTTCTTCTCCCTCAAAATATTGAAATAGGGTATCATCAATTGATGAAGAATCAATGTTGTGAAAATGAGCAATCAAACTTAAATTTATCATTTCATAGTGAAGAATTTACTAATGAGGTCCTAATTGATGATTTTTTGGTTAACAAAAAAAAAAAAAAAGTATACTAAATATAGAGAGTGGTCATTTATTGAAAGGAAAAGATTTTTTTTTTACTTTTATTGGTACTTTAGGTGTTAAAATAAAAGGAAACCAATACTGATAATGTGTCAGAAAATTCTAAATTCATCCAAAGTGCTGAAATCATTCTAAAAATAATCTACCACATGAAAGTGCATTTTTCTAAATAAATATCTTAATACTTTTTAAAAATTTCTTTCTCAACCAGATTAAAAGAAAAATGTTTTCTTTATTAATTTCCCTTAAAATTAAAGTGACTGCCACATAAAAAAAAAAAAAAAAAAAAAAGCAACTGAACTGCTCCTGCTGCAATAATAGGGTTAATCCATACCAGAATTTCCCAACCGGGGTAATATTACCAACAGGTGGGCAATTCAACTATTGTGTTGGCGATGATATACTGAACAAAAATTGGTGGACGATTGGATATTTTGGTGGGTGATATAAGATTTTGAGTATTAAAAAGGCATTTCAACATATGCTACCCCTTCAAATATTAAAATTAGATATGTAAAGGACCTGTATAAAAAAATAAAGCAGGAGACTAACTGGATATTGGATCGGATTTCCTACATTTTTCAACGGATTTCAACAAAACTTCACAGGACTATATAAAATTACCTTGCGGTGGTTCTAACAGCACCAAATATTAGAAAAACACAATTGTTTTTGCACGAAATCAATTTGAAAGCACGGTTAAGTGTATCGCACCCGGCCGGAAGTTACTGCCGGCTACTCAAACGTCCAAATGCCGTTAACTTCTGGTGATTCAGCATTTTTTTTTTCAGAGAACAATGCACAAAAAGTAAACAGATGAAATCTAAACATACACAAGTCCTCCTAACTAAAAATAATAATCAGAAACTACTTTAAATACACATGGTGTCCAAATATTTTTACTGTATTCAATAAGTAAAAATCATAAATTGTAAAAGATTACAGAAAGGCTACTAAATGAATACGATTTGTTAGATCATCTTACTTATTATAAAACGCAGATTGTGTGTGTGTGTGTGTGTGTGTGTGTGTGTCTGTATGTTTATATATTGGATCGGATTTCCTACATTTTTCAACGGATTTCAACAAAACTTCACAGGACTGTGTAAAATTACCTTGCGTTGGTTCTGACAGTGCCAAAAATTGGAAAAACACAATTGTTTTTGCACAAAATCAATTTGAAAACACAATAAAACACGATTCTGTCACCAGAATGGAAGGGGGACAACTCATATCGAGTTATACTTATTATAAAACCCAGGTTGTTTTTGTGTGTGTTTATATATGGGATCGGATTTCCTACATTTTTCAACCGATTTCAACAAAACTTCACTTTTTTTTGGCAGGTAGTGTTTCTTATTGTCTTGCACACTTTTTTCTTTATTTTTACATTCAGAATGCTTTAAAAATTACATTTACAAGACAAGTGTTTATAATAAAATTCTATTCAATCGGTAGACTCATAACGATTGAAAACAATGTTTTTGTTTGGGTTTGACCAATTCGTAAAAAAAAACCAAAAAAACCAAACTAATTAAGACATGCGTGTCCATCAACCTTAAACAATAATCTTTGTCAATTTTATTTTTCAGTCTTTATGATGGTTGATACTTGATCTATCTCTTACTGTTACAACGCTGGGCTCTACTGCTAGTAAGATATAAATATCTCTGTAAAGAAAGAATATTTAAGTATTTTCTTTAGTTTTGTGAAAGGGTCATTAACATTCAAATTGTTCTTTAGTATTAGACATAAAAAATATTTAATGAATTTTCATTAGTTTGCTAGTAGTGTATATGTTTTTTAAAATTTTATAATTATGAGCAAAAATTAATTTTTTGTCAACAATTACAACGCTAATCCTCAATATAAAATTAAATTATATTTATATACAGGCAAATCTCTCATCTATGGACCCCCTATCAATGGACTTTGGATGCAACAGACAACATCTGCAGGTAAAATAAAAAAAAATCTGCAGGAAAAAAAAAAAGCTTCTAAATTGTCAGCAATGTATTTCAAAATTTGTGGGTTCAGCAGAATGAGTTGTATTAGTTCTCAAAGTGACCACTTGGTGGTGGTGGCTTGCCTCCCAATTGTAAACAAAGACAGGTGTACAGTATATAAAGTACAATTCAATAGCGCAGATGTAAGAAAGTATCTGTGAGAAATCTATTATTTTTGTTAATGTTTAATGGACCCCCATCCCCCATATTAGTCCACTGATGAGAGGTTTGTCTGTATAGCTTTCAATTTGTTCTTAATACAATAGTAACAACAGCAGCTGCCACATAAGTCAGCATTATTTGTTATTACCTCCCTTAGGTATTTTACTACATCATAAATTCAGTTTATGAACTAGTAGCAAACTATTACCAAATAATTTTGGTATGCTTTTGAATACTTACTCTACAATTGGGCAATTTGAAAATTTTTCCCTGTGAAAGTGGGCGATGATGTCAAAAATGTTGGGAAACCCTGATCTACACAAATAAAATTAAGTATCTGTCTGTCCACTATAGACATAGAAACTATTGAATGGATTTCAACCAAATATGGCATGTTTGAATGCCATATTTATGTAAAAAAAATATAATTGTAAGGGAGTTAAATCAGCTCCTGGTAGTAAATTAATGCATGGTTAGTCATTCTAAAAATCAATACAAATAAAATGAAGTGTATTATTTAGATAAAATTAGTTCCCAAGCAATGCTGGGTACCTCAGCTAGTTAAACAATAAATTAGTATTTGCATCTACTTAGTAGATGACCTCCTTTCTAGTATTTTAATTAGGCAAAGTTTGGATCATTATCAGCTCTTTCTTTATTACTATCAATATTACTAACACTATTGTTATAATTATTATTTATTACTATAAATTATTATTTGAGTGCATTTCTTTTTTTTTTTACCAATAACTTCTCATTCTGTTAATTTTCTCTCATTTTTTTCTTTATGCTGTTCTCTTGATCATCTGCTTCTTTATCAAAATTTACCATAATCACTTTTATTAACATCATTCATTCATTATTATCTATTTATTATTAATTCTGTCGACTCAGAAATATGACAGATTTTACATGATTTTATGCAAGTCCCTGTCATATTGTATTGTCTTACACCTGAAGGTATAAATAGATACCATTACTTAAAAATAATTAAAATAAAATGAAAATGCTATCCAAGAGGTAGGTATAGTTATTAACCCGTTAATAATTCTAGAAGAAAGAGCCCTTTTCACAAGCCCTCACTTGGAACACAAAAAGAAAATCAATGTAAAATCACAGAACACAGAAAACTATGATAGAAGCAACCAATGAAATGCTCAGATGTGCAAGAAATGCAAGAAGCAATCTGATTGGCTGCTATGAAGATCAGCCATCTAATCTCGAGGTTTGTATTATTGGGCTAACAGGTTGGCCCAGTAGTCTTTGTCATTTGACTTTTTGATCAATAGATTGGCACTGTTGTCTCCTAAGGCTTAAAGACAATATAAATTTTAGTCTCACCTATGACTCCAAATGTATAGATTTGGAGTCATAGGCAAAATAGTTGAGACTAAAATTTATATTAAAAAATTGCCAGTCAAGTAAATGTGTACCAGAAATATTTAGATGAAATCACAACCGGAAAATATTTCCTTTTAGTTTTCATATTTTTTCTCAATATGATTAACTACATAACAGAATAGTTTCCAAACAGTGTGGTACGCCTCATAGGTGCAGCGGAAAAGGATAGCAGGTGAAGCGGAATGATTGAAAGACAGTCAAAGATTTAGAAACAGTTAAAAAAAATTCATATGCCAAAAATAAATCTGATTACAAAATTTAAAATATTATTATGGATTACTTGTAATTGCATGCATGAGTCCCAGTATAAATAGTTACAAATAACTATTGACCGATTTTATCATTGTGATATTTTTGCATTATATCAAGTATTACGAATATAGTAACTAGGTTTTGCAAATTACAGGAGAGAGTTATCAATGATAATGTTCTGACTTCAAATCCGTGGTTATCTTCCTTTAACCCTTTCTCTGATTTTTTTTTTTTATTTTTAAATGTATGTACTTTTTATCACATAAAATTTAATGAGACATGAGCAAACTTTCATTCCAAAAATGTGGCCCAGAGAAAAAAAAGTTTGGGAACCACTGCTATAACAAAAACTCACATATAGCAACAACAGTTGCATTCAGTTTGTATTAGAAAATTACTAACTATGTCAGTTACAATAACCGATTTATAATAAAAAAAATACCATATATTTTGGAAAACATGAGACTGATATATAAAAAGCACCCTTATTTCAAAGACAAAAGTTCTGGGGGGAAAAAATAGTACAGTTGTATTCAAAAGTTTTTTATTGAACAAAAATTCAATCTGATTCTTTAAAATCTTTATGGTGTGAAAAGTTTTAAATATTAAGTTAAACAACAAGAGAAAAAATAAGCACAAAACATATTTTTTTTTAGAGATGATACCATTTTCACTCTTCGCTCAATCAAGATAAGAGAGGAGGAGTTTTCCTCCTCTGTTATCTTATACAGTCAACTTCAAATATTTTTTCTTTTTTATGCTTACTTTGTCTATTACTGTTTAATGCAGTATTTTATATATTGCCATTTTCATACCATAATTAAATTCTGTACTGTTAATAAGAAATTTAAAAAGTAGTATATATCGTTCTAAACACAAAAGAACTCGAAACATTAAAATAAGAAAATACCATAGATGAAAAAATGTTTACCGTTATTTAGTTTAGTTCAAAACCTACTAAATTCTTGTTACTTCGGAAATGAATCAGACATTACATCATTAGATTCAATATTATGATGATATGGATTCATTTTTAAAAAAATTTTTTTTATAGCTTTGCAGGTTATTTAAAGCCATATCTTTAGATTGTAAGAATTTTTTTCTTCTTTTCATGATTATGATTTATGATACAAGTCTTACTAATTAACCCATAGCTGGTGGGGAGAATAGATGGATTCATACCTTCCCCAAGGGTATTTGCACGTAAGTAAATATAATGAAAACAACTGTAATTGGAACTCAGCTCTCCGATTAACAATCCTGAGGCATTATCTATTACACCACCTGCACATCCAAGCTTACAGTATCTGGTATTCCCAAGTGGTCACCCATCTAGGTACTGAACATTTTTGACATTGCTTAACTTTGGTGAGTTTATGGAAACTGGTTTTGAATGAGATATGGCCATAACCTATTTTGATCATAGAGAATGTTATCCTTGATTTCATCTATTGTTACTAATACCTTATTTCTTAAATGATTTAATCACAATATAACTTATTTGTTTTACAAATTCTTCACCCATATGCACACAGGAGAAATTGCCAGTTTTTTTCCTTTGCCTAGTCTTAGTTGTCATAAAGATACCTTTGTGTTTCATGAACCGATAACACCATAATGTAAGACTAGTAAAATCTTCTAAGTTATCACAGGGAATACTCTTTGCTTTAAAAAATTATCATGTTTGTAGAAATGCATAAAACAGGTTGACAATCCCATATCTGAACATTTGAAAACAATAACATCTGAAAACTGAATATTTTTAGTGTGGAGTTTGAAGCACAAAAGACATACCTACTTGACTCATGCCACTTAGGTATGACATGGCAACAGGTGTCATGACTGACCAGACTTTGCCCACCATTCTCCCAGCCTGGCTGAGAGACCTGAGCCTGCCAAACGTCAGTTGTTGTCAAGCACTCATCTTGGATAGATGTGAGTGTGCTGTTCATTGATTTTTTCTTTTTGTAAGTTTTGTGACTTTATACAGTGAAAATGTCAAAAAAAACTGCAGATACCCTTATGGGTATCGGTGAGAAAAAGAAAAGGAATCAATAACATAAAAAGGAGAGCTTTTGCAGAAGCTTGATTATAGTGTTCCTGTGCGGCTTCTGACTGTGGAATATGGCGTCAGAATAACCACTGTTTATGATTTAAAGAAACAAAAAGACAAGTTACTTAAATTTTATAGTGAAAGTGATAACCATAAACTAATGAACAATAGAAAAACACTACATACAGCAAAATAAATGACAATACCTACTGTCTCTAGTTTCTCTTTGCCCTACTCTTTGGAAACAATCTTACATTACTGTTGGGTGACAGAATTGAGTGGCAGAGAGGCAGGTGAGGTACGTCTGTTTTAGTAAGCAACAGAGAGGCATGAGAGTGCAACATATATTTTTGGTTTATTGTTTGATGCTGTTCATTTTTAAGTTATACAAGGCATTTTTTATATGAAATAAATAAAATTTATTCATTACTTATGGTCTTAATTATCCATCTATTTCATTTATTAGTATATTAATCTATAAATAAATTGTAATAATATTTGTAGTCTATTTTTATCCCTTGTGGTGTAAGTACGTTTTTGCAGTATTATTTGAATTTCTGAAAATCGAAAAAAATCGGAAAACCGAAATATAACTGGTCCCAAGGGCTTCGGATATGGGATTGTTTACTTGTATTTGCTTTCTCTGATCCACAATCCATTTTTAGAGGTTATTTTCAAGATCTTGCCAGTTTGCTTTCTCCATTTTCCAATTTGGAAAATGTATTTATCAATACCTTCAGTGTATAGAGCATAAGTGGATTTTGAACTATAATTATTAGGTAGCCTTTAACTTTACTTCTTCTAAGCTTATTTTTATACTATACAAATATTTTAGGTTTTACTTGAAAAGAGCACTCTCAAAGTTTTCTTTCTACTGATAATGAACATCACCACTTAAACACAAAGGAAACAGTGTTCGATCTTTGGGCTATTAACTACCAACATTGAGCTAAAACAAGCTAAAATTCATACCAGCTGTGTGAATGGAGGAGGAGAGTTAATATAAGGAGCAAACAGTAGAATAAGTACGTGGTCCTGATTTCCACATTCCTATTCATATCATGGGAATAATGTCCATCTTACAAGACTGACAATAGTTCTCAGAATGAAGCCTCAAAGTATTATTGGATTTTCATAATGATCATAAGACATGAAAAAGGTGGCTATTATTCAATATAATATTCAAACTGGTCAAGCATTTGTAACATATTTACACTATTTACATTGTTCAGTCTGTTATCCTCATCTTTATTGCCCTATCCACAATGTTTCGAACATTGTACACTCTAGCCTTCTTCAGGCGATTGAAATTTTAAACGGAACCCTTTATTTCATCCACTGGGGAAGATTGTTCTAGTTCCACATGACATACCTCTTCCGGATGTTTTAGTATCAATTATCTCCCTTTAACTCAACATTCCAAGTTTTTGTTTACCTCTGCTGTAGCCAAGTATTGAACTCACAACTCTTGTCAAGTCATTGGATTCAAACAATGTTTTTATCCACTGGGTCATGTGTCCTTGAGTGTAAATAATTACAATACCTCATCTCAGAAATATTGACAGATATTTGTCATTTTTTAAGTGTAAATAAAGCAGTAGATTTAATTTTCATCATTATGGTAAGAGTAATGATAATTTAAAATAACTCTTAATTTGTTTCACTAGGATGTGATAATTCTTCTGGTTACTAAGGGTAGAGAGGATTGAACCAAATAGAGTTTTTACAATAAGTGACATTGTGACCTCTAAGTTTAAAGGAATGTCACCACTTCTCAAATTTAATGTAAAGTCCTGGACTTGTTATCATATGAATTCAGTTGGAAAGCAAATTAATTAAGACCAAGATAACAGTCTTTACAATATATAAGCAGGAAACATTTGCAGTTGGAAACAGATTTGGAGAAAAATGAATAAAGATAATAATAAAATAAAAAATAAAAAAAGTTAAATTTATTGATTCATCAGACAGATTTCAACAAAAAAAAAAAACATGACAATATTGAAAAGCATATTTTTCTGATTTAAATAAATTTAGCAGTTATTAACATGAATTAGAATTAGTAAAAAAAAAATCTGAAAAAATAAAAAAAATCATAGTTTTGAGGATGGAGCTTTGGGTTTAAGATTTTGTAGTTTCATGGCTAACGCCATCTTACCAGACACCTTTAATTTGCCAGCCATGAATGCCTGAAATGAAAGAAAAAAAAAACAAATATCAATAATATTGATCTTTATAATTTGTTTTTGGCAAATTCCTATTATTTAAATTCACTGGTTACACTATAATGGCTCTACAGCCTATTTCCCACAGCTACAACACTGCAAACTATTTTTTTTATTATTTCACCCCAAGCAAGGAGATAAAGCCACTGAGATGCAAGGGGTTACTGAGTGTTAGAGAATATGATAAAAAAATATACAATTAAGGAGAGAGAACAATTAAAGGAAGAAGAATTAAAAAGACAGTAGATAACAATTGATATTGCATTTCAATTTTTGAAGGAAGAAGCCAGGCAAGAAGTGCAATAGAAGAAGCTGTTAGCATAGAACTTACAGTTACATCAAGTCATTTTAACTGTAAAATGATGAAACCTTGCCACCACTCTAGTTCTACATTTAAATTCATAAAGTATAGGTGCCATAGAGGAAAGTTCATCAGAACAATTACCATGAAAGTATTTATAGAAAAGGTATGGGAAAACTATATTATGGCAATGGGAAAGTGACTGAAGACAAGATGCCAGTAACATATAGGAGGAGCACCAGACCAAAATTGCTATTCTATCATAATATTCCAAGGCAGATGTATATTAACATATATTTATACATGGGCACATGGCTGAGTGGTTAGAATGTTCGTTTTCTGATCACGAGACCTGGGTTTGAATCTCACCATGGTTGATTTGTCAGGAAAGAGACTTCCTGATGTTATTGGTCTTGAGGGGGGGAGGGCAATCCCACCATGCGGCATCTTTGGAAAGTATCTGAAAACCATACCATGGGTCGACCCAAGCCTAGTGAGTGAAATTGGGTAGACAAAACCCTTGGGCCAGTCAATAGCTGTGCTAGCATGAAGTCAAAAGTCATCGTGACTGAGGGTTTGAGTGTGCTGGTGTTGTTCAGATTGTTGATCATTCTAGATAACACACTCTCACCCAGAAACTGTAACTAAGGTCTGTTCAGCATAGTTGCAGTATAAACCACAGGTTAGCTGTATGGGTGTTGAATAAACACAAATGTTACTGGGTGAGAGTCTGCAATAGGGACTGGTTAGCCACCCTAATAGACAAGCATGCTTGAATACAAGTGGCCAGCTATTATTATATGTATAACAGCAGGCAATATAAGTTTTATAAAGACTTTTATGTTCACAACAGCAGAAGTGTTAAATTGTGTGCTGATCTAAAATTTAACAATTAATAAGCAAACAGCATTTAGTAAATGGATAAAATAATGTGTTGAAACAGGTTTTTCTTTTCTTATCTTTAAATTCTAAAAGACTAAATGCATTTTAGCATCTTGTAAACTCAAAGGTGAGTATTCATAACAGTTTGTCCTGCTTAACTTGTTAGCGGCAGGGAATTGACTTAAAAATATCTTCTCTTCAAAACTAAAATTCTTACTAACACAGTATTATTTATTACTTTTTTTTTCAGTAAAATTAGTATGCAGATTTGGACATATTTTATCTTAATAGAAGTAAATGTTTTGCCAAAAACAAATATTTGGTTGTTTCAGTTTAAAACAATTTAACAGCTTAATCATTATACAAGCAAATCAAGTTATCTGAGAATAATTGGAGAACTGATTGTAATATCAATTTAACAATAAAGCCAAAGAGACACACCAACATTTAATTAAGTTTTAATTAACTCTGGAAGCTTTCAACTATGAACATATATGAATATAATGATTACTTGATCCTGGATTTACTTGGCTCTTTAACTTGCACAGTGATCATTTTTTAACAAGCAGGTTTTTTTCAATTGTCAGATTGTAAACCCCAGACTCTATCTTTTGTTATTTTTACATATAGCTCATGGGTGGTTTGACTAACCAACATCTGTTTTGAATTCAGAGTTATTGATTTGTTTGTTTAATGGCATACCGACTCCTTATGGGTCAGTTAATGCCAAATTTTAATTTTCTTGGGAGCTTTGAAGTAATAAAAATATGATATATGTTATTCTGCTTTCACAATTGAATACATGGTAGATGATACTCAGCTTTCGTGCATATATATATTTGCATGGACATAATTACTAGAGGCAGTGATATGTGTTTTATGTTGTAGTTTTCTTGAAGTTATATTTTGGAATACAGTTTCATTTCTTTAAGTAATTGCAAGATATTATATGGATGAATGTCATGAAATATTTCTTTCATGTTGGTTGTTTGAATTTGTTGAGCAGCATATCAACCTCTATGGCTTACTTAATGCTGAAGTCTAAATATTTTGTATGTAATTTTATGCTTTCAACTACAAATTTTGTACATAATTTTATATTTTCAGAGTATAAGTATGTTTTTTTGATAAATATTTTGTAGACCATAAAATGTATTGTTGGTAATTTTACTATAAAAATGTTTTTCTGTATTTTTTTATTGTTGCATTGCTTATAGCTTGGGCCCTAAAAAGTGCTACCATCTCCAGTCAGGGTGGACCTGGGAACAACAGCAATTAAGAGGTGGTTCCATGTACCTAAAAACCTTCAATCTCCTGATCAGAAGTCTTGCTGCTGGATGTAGTCTATCATCATACAATACAGAGTTGTCTTTTCCTAGACTGGTTGCCAATCAAAGCTAAAGTCCAGTCAGCCCTGCTATAGCTGAAGGAGAAAAGTATGTCTTGCATTCTCTTTGGGCATTGAGGGAACTGTTTCAGCTGGTATTTTATACACCAATTCCATTTGCTATATGATTAACATATTAGCCACTTCCTAATGGCTATTAACTTTGAATATTTTTCTTTTAAAATATTCTAATTTCAACTTAAAAGAAAAATTTATGAAAAACAGAACAACTTTACAATAAATAAAATCAGCTTTACTTTTATTAGTATGTAACTGGAACAAGAGCAAACAATTATTAATCAAACGCAAAATATTTCAGAAGTGGGTGTGCAAATATTACATATAAATTACTATCAACTATCATATATGCATATTGATAATCATATCACTTCCTTGAATTACTGAAAACGATATTGTTACTAAAACAAGTCAAAAGGCGATACTACAGACACCTATGTAGAAAGGGAAGAGGTAGTTTTTATCTCAATCTTAGGTGTTTGTTTGACAGACCAGCAGATGGTTCCTTTTGAAGTTCAGTCTTCTAAACAGCATCCATTTTAACTGAAGGGTAATGAAGAAGTAAATGAGTGGATTATGGGTTTTTAGAGATCAAGTGGCAACAAAACCAGGAATATTCAAGTGCTGGTCTATATTAACAGTCATGTTTGGGATTAGGAAAGTGTTTTGGTTCACCCTTGGCAGGAGACAGATGTGTCTGTTGTGTTTATCTGTGCTGTTCATATATTGCTAGCCACCACATCAGAATGAGCAGATAGGCAAGGAGTTGGTTAGAGAAAGAGCTGAGCTGTTAGACCAACATAGCAGAAGTTGTCTTAAGTATCAGCTACCTACACACCTAGACAAGCAGTTGAAGTCCTGAATAAAGTGTCTACTTTATAATATGGGAAACAGGGTTTGTGTTTTTAATTCTCTACATCTTTTTAACTTGTGAGCATGCAGCAGGCCCTTTCCCAGCTTTCGGTGCACACCAATGAAACTGAGAATCTAATTGCAACATGGGGTAAACATTGGCTGGTTGGTCGGAGGCTTGGGTGAGGGTCAAGTTGTATGTTTACAAAAATTCAGTTTATATTCTTTTTATTTGGATGCATATTTAATATGAAATGAGAGAGAGAAAGAAAACTCTGACCTGTTGAGGATTTAATTTTCCAGTCATCAAAAGTGGGAAATCTTTATCAGACATTGTTATTGTACAATCAGCCTTTTCTATAAAAAAATAAATAAAAATAAAACATTAAAAAACACAAATAATGCAACATAAGTCAATAATAACATAAATGGAAAAAGATACTTATACATAGCATCAGAGAGAGACAGTTGAAATTTCTATGGCACATGAAGAAAGAGGGCTTAGAAAATTTGAAACTCACAGGACATAATGAAGGCAGGAGGGACAGAGGAAAGCAGCACATAACTTCCATAATGAACTTGTGTAAATGGCTGGCAGAACAGAGATTACAAGATATAACAAATTTTACAAACAGCTACAAAAAACAGGAAGTTGTGGAGAGCCATGATCACCAATATCCTGAAGGGACACAGTACATAGAAGATCTATACTTATTTTAATCTTATAGAGATCTAGCACAAAATAAAGTTAAAGCCTCACCATACCAGCTGTTGTGGTTTCTGTAGTAAGTAGGTTTTTATTGGGGTGGAGGCAAGCTCAACACACAACCAGTTTTGAATTCCAAGTAGTGCTTCTAGATTGGTCTCCAACCAGAGCTAGAGAGTTCCATTCAGCTCCACTATTAAGCCTTTGGGTAGAGGGAAAGAAATGATTCACGTCTTTCTAAGTTTATTTGTATGAAGACAAATAACAACTTCAGATGGAATTCAAACATTCCAATCCCCCTTTCCATATTGATAGCCATTGTGCTATGTCCCTATAATAACATTTGCGTAGTGTAAAAGAAAATTAATAATGAAAGATTGAAATCTAAAATGTTATTTGATTCTTGGAAATGAAAAAAAAAAAAAAAAAAGGGCAATATTTTGTCTACAGATATTGCAATGAATTGGGATCAAATATCAATCAAATATGGATTGGAATCCGACAATGGTAGGATAAGAAACAAATAGGAAATGTTTATAGATCAAAAATGTTTTGGTTTTATTAAAGTTTCCTCAAAGAATGAAATATGAAGAAGAAAACTCTGCTATTCTTAATTTTTGTTTTTCATTGGTTAAGCAGAGCTCATATGCACGTGTCTTGTCAAGCAGTGTTCGTGTGTATAATTCATGTGTTTATATGTATCATGTAATTCTAGTTTTTTTATCTGCTTAACCAATGCAGGATTCGGATTTTATAATGTATATCCTGCCTACAATATATCAACAGAAAAAATAACAACTTTCATCTCCAAAAGAATAAAATTAACAATAAGGATACTATTTGCAATTTTAGAGGCCTTTGAAAAAAAGTTTATCCTGAATGCAGTATTGAAATAATAGGTTTCATAGTTGATTCCAATTTGAATAAAATTAACTGGGAATGACTGCAAAACTTTAACTTTTATAGACAGAAGTCCACAAATGCATATAGGATATTTTTCTTAGAGAAAAAAAACAAAAAACAAAAAACAAAAAAAAAAAAACAGCCTGCTGTTTGACATGACTCAATCCAGAACTTTCTTGTCTGGAAGAGAGATCACTGCATTTGCTTGTCTGACCTTGCTTTTGTGTGTCGATGCCAATTCTTAGTTTGTGAACTTTTTGCCTTCTTACTGTTAATTTTCTTTGCATATATCATTTGCTTGCTTGCTTAATATTATTTCATTTTGCTCTGTTCTTTTTTCTTTTTATTGCAAACTTTGTTAATTCAATTTGTTGGACAGTTCTATTATTTCTTTTGCATTTGACCATGGCTCGTCACTCAACAAAAGGAAAGTGATATTAATAATGCAGAGAGCTAAAGGTTAATTTCTATTCCAGACCAAACTAAAATTAAAATCATCTTAATTTATTTTTGAGAGAAAGAATACAAATGACTATGAGAGAACTTACTGTCTGAATCATAGACCACTTCTCCAGATCCAGTTTTAGCATCCACAATCCATTTGCCAGTGGTACCACCAGGACCATCTTTTATAACAAAGCCAAATATACCTTGCAATTTCTTCACTAGACCTGGCCCATCCTGAAATATTTTTAGCAATTATTTTCTAACAATAAAATAAACAGCAAACAACACATGTAAAAACGTTTAATAATACAAAACAATTTTCTTTATAATTTGAAGAGATCTTACACTCTGATTAAATTTGACAAAATTTTCTGTGCAAATGCTCTAAAGTCTACAGGACCACTAATATTTACTACATAGACAACCACTACTTCTATCTAGCCAGACTATAATACTGTCATATTACACACAAAAATGGGGGAGTGACTATATATAACCAAATATGGTTACTACAAGAACAGAAAGGAGATACCAAGAGACAATGCAATTCAATGTGACGAAATAAAATTAACCAACAGCAAGTCACTCCTTTCATTAGCTTGGTCTCTCTCTCTGCCAATTAGCCTTCTAACACTCATAACATGTATTTTTAGATCCAAATAAGACTCTCATTGAAGCTGATCAAAACATCCATTGCTGGTCTATATTAACACTAGGATGGCCAGCTCCTTTGACATCTTTATTTACATTACGCCGTGAAGCAGCCATCTCTAATATATTCAATATTCAAGTCAGGAATAACAAGTCTGAAAAGAAATTCACAAATATTAGTAAACCTCATACTGAAAGAAAGTGAATATATATATAATGTGTGTTTGTGTATAGATAGATAGATAGATAAATAGATAGATAGGGGACATAAACACAAGTATTATTGCTTGTGAGAAATTTTTCAATGCATTTACCTTATAAATAGCCTAGGTGTCAAAAACGACACCTCGGCCATTCAAGGTAAAACCTCAAATATCAGCTATTCCACTGAATATTTTTTAAAGAATTAAGTTTGTTAAGCATGTTTGCTAAAATTCAATAATTATCCATAAGCCTCAGCATCGAACCAAAACTAGTTATTCCATAGTAATTTGTAGAAAATTTGAAGGTGTCGAAAATGACACCTCGGCCATCCTAGTGTTAACAGTCATGTTTGGGATTGGGTCATAAAGAAAAGAAAAACAGATGATCTCCATATTTTGTCTGCGATTAGATGTCTTGTCTTGTTATGTGCTTAAAAAGAAAAAAAAAACTTACTTTTTCCAACTGTTGTTTGATTAACTGGAAAACTGGATATGACTGAAACTCTTTCTCTGTTGGTGAACTCACATTAGCCACTTGCAGTGTGTGACTGGAATTATAGGAATTAAAAAGGATCAGGAAAAAACTGCTTTGATATATTTTTAATGTAAAAACAGCAAAACTGTTTTCTCTAATGGTAATTATATTTATCCCCACTCTCTCTCCTACCCTACTTGCACACAATCTTCTTGTGCTTACTCCCAATCTCTCTTCTACTCTGCTTACCCCCAATCTCTCTTCTACTCTGCTTACCCCCAATCTCTCTTCTACTCTGCTTACCCCCAAGCTCTCTTCTTCTTCTACTCTGCTTACCCCCAAGCTCTCCTCCCCCCCCAAGCTCTCTTCTACTCTATACCTCCCAAGCTCTCTTCTAAAGCTCTCTTCTACTCTGCTTCTCTTCCCCCAAGCTCTCTTCTACTCTGCTTACCCCCCAAGCTCTCTTCTACTCTGCTTACCTCCCAAGCTCTCTTCTACTCTGCTTACCCCCCCTCTTCTTCTCTGCTTACCTCCCAGCTCTCTTCTACTCTGCTTACCCCCAAGCTCTCTTCTACTCTGCTTACCTCCCAAGCTCTCTTCTACTCTCCTCTTCTGCTTACCTCCCAAAACTCTCTTCTACTCTGCTTACCTCCCAAGCTCTCTTCTACTCTGCTTACCCCCAAGCTCTCTTCTACTCTGCTTACCTCCCAAGCTCTCTTCTACTCTGCTTACCCCCCAAGCTCTCTTCTACTCTGCTTACCTCCCAAGCTCTCTTCTACCTCCCAAGCTCTCTCTTCTACAAGCTCTCTTCTACTCTACTTACCCCCAAGCTCTCTTCTACTCTGCTTACCTCCCAAGCTCTCTTCTACCTCCCAAGTCTCTACCTGCTTACCTCCCAAGCTCTCTTCTCCTGCTTACCCCCCCAAGCTCTCTTCTACTCTGCTTACCTCCCGAGCTCTCTTCTACTCTGCTTACCCTCCAAGCTCTCTTCTACTCTGTTTATTTCAAAGTTCTCTTGTATTTATTTATTTCCAATCTCTTGTAATATGCAATATATGTAACATATTTTATTTTCTTGCTTAACATATAAAAATGTCCTTTTCTAACAAGCCAATCACTGTCAATAAAGATGGATTTTATTATAGGAATACAATTATAAAGAAAATAGTGGCTACAACTACGACAGCTTTCAATATCTAATCATAAATGTTTCATATTTGATTACAGCAAATAGAACAGAAAATACTTGCACATTCTTCACACCAAAGCGTGTTTTACTTCCGACAAGATTCCTTTTCTCGTCAGTGGTTTCAAAAAATTTGAAGAATTTATCCAAATTAGAACTGTTCTTTTATGGCAGAATTCAAAACTAAGGTACTTTGGCTGACAAGTTAGAACATCTACTTTCTGACCATGAAATCCAGGTTCAAATCTCAACATGGTCAATTTGTTAGGGAGGTGACTTCCTGATGTTATTTGCCAGGAGAGGTGATCCTGACATGCAGCATCTTTGGAAAGTGTCTGAAAAGCACACCATATGTTGACCCAAGCCTTGAGAGTGAAATTGAGATTATAAAATATTTCGTCAAGATATTGCTGGAAAATTTTGCATCAACCTAGTACATTTTTTGTTTATCATATCCTCACACATTTAAGTTGCCTCAACATTGAGGTAATGATTAGCAAGGCTAGTCTGGTTGATCATTACTGTTGAATGATGAGTTCGATCTTTACTGGGTTTCCCATATAAAATTCAACATTAAATAACGCAACAATGATTGACAGGTCATAAGATCAACCATACAAAATTCAACACTAAATAACTCAACATGAGTTGACATATTTTAAAATCAACCAATCTAACCATTAATCTTGAGTAGTAAGTTTGATCCTTACTAGGTGCCCCATACAAAATTCAATATTAAATAACCCAACAAAGGTTGACATGTAAAATCACCCATCCTAAGTTAACTCATACCTTTGTTTTAGTTGGGTTATGAATGTTTAATGGATAAAGCTTAATAGAAGAGAAAATGTGATACCATTTTTACATCCATTTCTTCATAGAGACACTAGGGTTTTTTGTTAGCTGATTGTTTTCGCTAGTAAAATCTGATTATAATTTTTGTATTTTAACTTTTCTTTTATTCCATATGAAAATAAAACTATGCTTGATTATATTTTGTTAAAAGAATTTGTGAAAGAATTGTTGTTCTCACCTTTGCACAGATGGGAATCCATGTTTGTAAGCAGCAACAACAACTGCCCCACCCAGCCCAATGTTATGCTGAAGGGCTAATTGTGCATTGGGTACTTGTCTCTTATCAGCCATACCTCGAAGCTGCCAGCACAATTCAGTACACTGAGCAAGGCCTAAAAAGAAAACATAACAATTACTTGTACAAACCATAGGTATACAAATTTGCACACAGGCTGCTTTTAACACCAACACACTGAAAAAAATGGTGGAAATACTGTAGGTACCTGATCATTGGTAAGATTTAAATCACTTCTTGTAGTCTAAAGAAATTAAAGTGCATTGTTGAATGTGTGTAGTGCAAAAAAAGAAATCACTTTGTGTCTTGTATCCTTTTCAGGGGATTTCTTATTTTCCAGTAAACAATTTCACATTGTACATAAAACAACACAACAGCCCTGAGCTAATAAATTTACAAAACCAACAAGGAACTCTCCTCTAATGTAAGTCTCAACACATTTTAATATAACTTTACACGCATATACATGTAATGGTCAACCAAACTAGCCTTGTTAACCATTACCCAATGTTGAGGCAACTCAAAGGTTTGAGAATATGATAAACAAAAAATGTACTAGGTTGATGCAAAATTTTCCAGCAATATCTTGATGAAATCTTTTATATTCTCAATTTCATGCCCAAGGCATGGGTCAACATGAGGTATGATTTTCAGGCACTTTCGAAAGTTGCTGCATGCTAGGATTACCTCTCCAGGTCCGATAACATCAGGAAGTCACTTTCCTGACAAACTGATCCTGTTGAGATTTGAGCCCCAGTTTCATAGTCAGAAAGTAGACGTTCTAAATTTTCCAGCACTATCTTGAAATCTTTTATATACTTTTATTATATTTATTTGAACTATTGTTCTCATCATCATTATTATAGATGATATTGTAGACACAATGTTTCAACTAAGTATCCTCTGGCTATCTTCAGATATCAATTATTTGGCTGATATGAGATATCTGTTTGTTACTGTGTTATTTCATCTATGTAATGCCAACTTTTGTTTATTCTTGCTAAACCAGTCGAACAAACAAGAACTGGCATAACAGAGACAAAATACAATAAGTAACAGATATTCCACATCAGCCTTTTATGACAGAATTCATAACTAAGGTACCTTGGCTGACAGGTTAGAACATCCACTTTCTGACCATGAAGCCCACGTTCAAATCTCACCAGAGTCAATTTGTCAGGAAAGTGACTTCCAGATGTTATTGGCCTGTGGAGGTGATCCTAACATGCAGCACCTTTGGAGAGTGCTTGAAAATCATACAACAGGTTGACCCATGCCCCTCAAAAGTGGAATTGGGTATATGAATAAGGGCATTTACACACACACACACACACACACACTTCCATTTACCTTTTTATATTCTTCCTATTTATTTTTTCTAAAACAAAACATGTTGTTGTTAATTGTGCAATAGTGCTTGTAATTTCATTCTTATCTCCTGTTTGAGAAATTCCCATGTTTCCACAATACTATCACTATATCTCTCTCTCACATAAATATACACATCACTAAATATACCCCCTTTAACAACTGGTAATCAACACTACAGAAAACAGTAATAATAAATTATAACATAAAATCTATAACTTTTACAAAGTTGTATATTTCCAGTGCTACTAGTTGATCATGTGATGGGTGCTAATGTTGTTCACTGAAATATATATCACTACCTGATTGTGGGTACAATCAGACACTCCTGAACAATTGTTGTAACCTAGAGAAGGTTACTAAATAGAATAATCCCACAAAGGTTGGTAATGAACAATAATACTTAGGACAAGAATAATACATATAAGATTCGCCAGTTGTGCATAGAAGTAGTAGTCTACAGCTAGAAGTGAGTCAAGTAAATTCCACAATGAATCTCAAACTGCAGACCAACATACAGTATTTACTACTGTATTTATGTGAATGGGGACATACCCATTATCGTCTGTAGGTATGTTACAACAACAGTAAGGGTGGTTCCAGTCTTAAAGTGGAAGTCACACATCAAAGTGACTAACATAATCAAGCTGGTGCAAATGACGTTCAGTGCCTGATTTAGTTATTTTGAGAATATTGGCTAGAATCTAGGAACCTACCCTTAATCAGATGATGTCAAGCAAGGTAACATTGTGTTGTGGAGTTATTTCGCAGTGGAGGCTTGTATTTGTACTAAATCGGTCCTAAATATGTTCGACATACAAAATGTTAGAAACTTGATATAATAGGTATTACGCAGAGTAATCTTGTGGTCGCTGACTACTTTTGTATTTGACTGTCAACTACTGTCATCCGACATCGACTGACCTTCGTTTCTCTTACTAGTCCTACTTATATTAGGTGGCAGAGTCTATTAACTATAGAATAGGTGTGTTTCACCATAACACATTGCTAATGTAGCTTTTGTGAAAAACAAAGTTGTCATGAAATAACTATACAGAGTGTAATGTGTAAATTGTCACCATTTTATATTTTTAATTTCATGCATCCATGTTGTTCGTTTTTGATTTTGTCAACTGCATAGTATAGTAGAGTCAGTTGGGCACTGTCTGTGAGAAAAAGTGCAGCATGACACAATTCACTTTGCCAGCAATCTGGAAAACAACATACTGCACTGCTTGGCATTCGCGCCAGAAGCTCCAATACAAACATTTCAGAGTGTTCAGGTGTCAATCTGAAGACAGTTCAAAGGATTTGGAAAGAGTTGGATGATATATTCAGTCAACATCATGGTTTTTGGAGTAATCACCAGTGATGGTAACATTATGCCTCTATTCATCTATCCACAGAGGCCTTGTGTTCAATACAGAGGTCTACATCAAGCGCCTTGGGGAGGTAGTGCTGCCCTGGGTCAAAATGGTAGCTGCTGGAAGACCCTATGTCTGGCAACAGGACTCTGCACCATGCCACACAATCAGGAGAACCCAGTTATGACTGTCAGACAATATCTGCAACCACATCACCCCTTACATCTGGACACCTTCTCCCCAGACTGCAACCCCCTTGATTATTATGTGTGGGGCGCAGTTTAGCAAGAGACCAACAAAACTTCTTGTAGCACCAAAGATGAACTGAAAACAAGGATTATGGCAGCACTCCCCAACTTAAACAAGAATACCATTCAGAAGAGTTGCAGGAGATTCTGAAGTCAGCTGGAGGCTGCGGTTGAAGCCAATGGTGATTTTATTGAACAAATTTACTCTTTTGTATTTCAAGATAATTTTGTTTAATTGTGGTAAATATATCTGTTAAAATGAGATGTCAATGTTATTTTCATTTTTGCATAATTTTGATGACAATTTATCCATTACACCCTGTAGTTCCATTCAAGTTAGAACCTGATAGGGAATTCATTAAAAAGTAAATATTAGATTAAAAAAAAACATACCTGTGGCACCTAATGGGTGTCCCTTTGAAATGAGTCCACCACTTGGATTGATGACAAACTTTCCACCGTATGTATTATCTCCTTGGTCAATCAATTCTCCAGCTTTACCTGATTAGAGTTATTGTTAAAGTTAATTAAATTAATTAGTACATTAAAAAACAATTACATTAACAGGGTATATTTTTCTGTCTCTCACATACAAACTATAGCCTTTTTGAGTGATTTATGATTATAATATTCTGTTTTCTTTTATAAATAAAATATCAAACGGAATATTTGTCACCATACTAGAAGTCAGTTGAGAATAAAAGTTTTTGCGATTGGAAGATACAACCATGTTGTACAAGAAGATATCATGGATCTAGGTCAGGTGCCAAATTACCATCCTCCCTACAATTCTCAACTGATTCTCTTTATGTATATGAAAGGGTGCTGAAAAATTTTGGGCCTAATCTATTTCTCAAAATATGTCCAAATGACCACCTGTCAGAATATGTTCTGAAAGCCTTTCTTGGTCAGGTTGAGAATTTTTCAATAATCCCTTGTAAGTGTAAAAGTTAAGACCTTGCTTAACTTTATAAAAAATAGTACTTTGTGTGTACATGGATGTGCATACACACTTATATAAATAAGTGTAAAAGGATAAAGAGTATTTTTAGGAGAAATTTAAAAAAAATATATATATAGATAATTTTTTTAAATTTGTGGGGGAAATAAAAGTAAAAATGAACTTTGATAAATTTGCCAATTATATAAAACAGCTCATTCAGAAATTTAAAAAAAATTAATAAAAATTAGATAGACAGAACATGTTGATAATATTCACTCATGAAATTGGTTCCAGCAAACAAGAGAAAATTGGAATTAATAAAAAACAGTTACACACACACACATATATATATATATATATATATATATATATATATGAATAAAGACAAAAGGAAAACTTATCTTAGTCAACATATTTCATCCTCTGAGAGACTTTATCAAGGCAAATGTAAGGATTTTATTTTGTAACAAGTATTTATATACAAGAGTAAAAATATTGGTTTTGAAAATTTTTTAATCTAAGAATGCTCATAAAAATACATTTGGTTGATTGAAAAGTCAGACAAGCTACGAAGGACATGAAGTGACACAATTCAATAAATTCTAATAAACGAAAGCAAGTACGTGATGTACTTGAATTTTTTTTCTTATGCAGATTAGTAATTATTTTAGCTTAGGATTAATTTATTGTTTCATATATTTTAAATAACATGTGGTTATGAATTTAATAGTTTTCTTTTAATTTTTTAAATATTTTTAAAGTTATGTATGTTGGCTTGTGAAAGTAATAATTCTTTCAAGAATGAAGATATTGGAAAAAAAAGTTTTCCTTTTGTCTTTATTCATTCCTTTTATAGATATATATATATATCTGAAATTATATATATATATATATATATGTATGTATGTGTGTGTGTTTGTATGTGTATATGTGTTTGTGAATAAAACCATTATGGAGGATGTTAAATAAAGTAATATAATGTCTCCATAATTTACCTGGGCTTTTCAGTTAACCTGATGAATATTTATGAGCATCTCTTAAATTTAAAAATTTTTAAGGACTAACAACAGTTTTACTTTTGTTTATAAATACTTGTTGCAAAATAAGGTCCTCACATTTGCTATGTCAGAGGACTGAACACATTGGCTAAGATAAGTTTTCCTTTCATCTTTATATTGTCCTTTTACAGGTATACTCTATCTGAAATTATATATATATATATATATATAACAAAGACAAAAGGTAAACTTATTTTAGTTTTTCTTTTTTTCTAAAATAAGTTTTCATTTTTCTTTATATTGTCCTTTTACAGATATATTGTAGTTATATTTGAATTTTTTGTGCATATACAAACACACACACACAATGTTATATATTTATTTACCATCTGATGAACAACTTTTGAATAGTATAATGAAATATCTCATAGTATAATTTACATTACTATAAAGATTTCTCATAAAAATGGACATTTTAAGTTAAAATTCACATTTATTACTATTTATCATATAAATATATTCTGAAAAGTTTTATCAACATTTATTAGTTAATGCAAATTTATATATATATATATATATATATATATATATATACACACACACACACACACAAAATGTCTGATTTTATCAGGAAAACCAATGTTCTCCCAATAAAATTTGAAATAACTAAGCAAATAGTTAACCCCTAAGCTGGAGTCAAAACACTATGAAAGTATAAAAATATATTTTTATAGTGAAAATACTGGCAATACATTTTTGCAAAAGAAAAAAAAATTACCAGTAATACATTAAAAAACAAATATATATTAACAGCAATACATTTGACTCTTGACAAAAACCCTCTTTACAAAAATATGTTAATGAAAACTGATTTACAAACTGATTTCTTACAAAGGGTACATATTCTATTCATACGAAACTATCCTAAAAATCTTGTCAGCATTAAATAATCCCTTGAGGTTGATATGCCATAAAACAAACCAAACAAAGATCTTTAAGAAGCAATAAAAACTGCTGCAAGTCAAAATAGTAGAAAAGTTAATAGAAATCAATGGTTAAAAGTCTGATGAAGGTTATAGAATATATAGGAGTCCATATTAACATATAAAATGACAATTTATTCAGATATTTAGGATTTTGTGTTTAATATATTTCTATAGCCTGCATATTTTAGATTTCTTCATAAATAAGAAATTTCTGCAGCCCTTTCTATAATAAAATCTAACTACCCCCATCCAAAAAAAAAACAGGATATCAATCTTTTTAATAATGATAAATATTAAAAGCTTAAATTCACACAATATATTGCTATATGTAATTATATCCTTTCAGTATATTTTACTGATATTGATTGCTTAATGACAATTTTATTATGAATACATTAACTTCAATAATAGAAATTATCAATCAAGAAACAATCTGTTTACATAATATAATTTTATTTCGAATAAAATCTCAAATATTTGCTGTAGTACAATATACAGACAATAAAATGTACCATATATCTGAGATATATAGCGCTATAAAGGAAGTTTTATGCACTAACTTCACTTATGCGTAAACACTTTACAACTTAAAGTTTTCACATCCTAAAAAAAACGACAAGAACTACTCAAAATCTGCAATTACTCAATTTTAGAACATGTCAAGGTAAGAAAGGAGAAATAACTATATAAACTCACCAAACGCTTATTATTTCACTCGACTTAGGTAGTGAAAGCCTCCTGATGTCACACTTCCTATCGTCAGTAGGACAACAAAGCTAAAAACAAGATGACCTATTTAAGCACCGGGACTTTGTGAGATAAAAACTGGAAGGACACGAAAACTACTTGCACATACTTAATGATTTTAAACTTCAAATATTATGGGCTTAGGCTGAGTTTGTAATTTTAGGTCAAATTTTGGGACATAGAATGACTTAAAACATATAACACATATTAAAGTTCAAATTCTCTTTTTGGTTTAAAGGTTAATTTTCACATGCGATTTTTACATTTAATTTTTATATATGATTTCTTTCTTTTCTTTCACTTGATTAAAATTATGTTCAGTCGAGCTGAAAAAGTAAAATTCTCATACACTTTTGTACCACCACATAATTCGTACTCCTCTGTCATAACCATTTAGAATTCCTTTTAAATATTGCACATATCAAGTAAAATGTTAACTAATGAAAATAAAAATGAAAAAGCTGACTTGATTGAAAAAATACTCACTGATAATTTTTTTTTTTAATTCTCAGCTACTTTTTTTTTTTTTTAATTTTAATATTTTTTATTTCAATTAAACTATTCTTTATTTAATTATACAGTTTTAGTATTTTAATAGCTTAATTTTTTTTTTAATGTCAGATCCCTTCAGGATGTAGGTGATCAGGGCTCTCCAAAGATTCCTCTTATTATTATCTGCAAATTGCCATGACTACTTGGAAATGATAGGGGAGTTGTTTGCTGCTGTTGTTTCTATGGGTTTCAATTCAGAGTAGTCCTCCTCCAAGAGTTTTCCTTCTTCAAAAGTGTTTGCAAGCCACAGTTAGAGAACCTAGTCCACCCTGCTATCTTACCCATAGCTGAAAGAAGAAGAGACGGATTCATGCCTTTCCCAAGTTTAATTGTGCAAAAGCGAACATAATGACTATGACTGAAATTTGAACTTGGCATGGCTATTCTACTTTCCATGCTGATAACCACTACACTATATGCAAATCTATATTACATATCTTACGCATGCACACACACACATTAATTCTTCTTATTATTTTAACTCAAATATCATTTTTATTTATCATTTTAAGATTTCAGTATCCCATATTATTTCAGTCAGATAAGTACCCATATGTAATATAACATCATTCAGTGACAATTGTTATTTGTAATAATCTTATATATATATATATATATATATATATATATATATATATATATATATATATATATATATATATATATAATTAATGCATGTTTCATTAAATAATATGCACAAGTTTTGTCTATTTATTTTAAGCAAATTCCTTTCATATCATCTGATAAGCTTAATAACATTATCATTGAAAGACGAAAGAAAATCACCATATTGATATATATTTTTTAATCCTATCCAAGCTTTCAGCTTACATAAGCCATCATCAGAGATGACAAGTACATTACAATAAATTAAACAATACATGGACATAGCAACAATGATAGTCTGTTTTGTTTGCATGGAAGATTTCCAAGCAACGACAAACTCATGGAAGCGAAAATTGCACTGCAGCCCATGACATCACACATGACCACGCGAGAGTGAAAACAAGAAGTGTTAAGTATGGGAAGCCATTGGTATAAACCAGTGGCTTCTGTTACCAATTATAGGCATTTAAGTATATTTGTGGAGTTTTCATAGTTTATTTTGTTCAGGTTATGTTTCAACGGTTTTATGTATATAGCTTCAAGAATTTTTAGTTTTTGTTTATGATGAAGGAACATTATAGTTCTGAAACATGTTTTTGTGTAGCAATGTAAAATATAATAAAAATATATATGAAGAAAAATATATGGAAAAACAAAAATCCGAATATGCAAATATGCTGTTTTAATGTTATTTCAATGTCACCGTCAGACGTTTCAGTCTAGTAGACCTTCTTCAGGACATAGTTATTAAAACATAATTAACATTCGACGATATTCAAGTCAACATGAAAAGATGATAGACATAAGATAATTCTTTTGGTCGCATCTTTCTACCGAATAACCATTTGACCGAACGTATCTCCAATAATTTAAATGCGCTAAAAATTAAAACTACAATATTACCTACTAGAACTATCCGCAGTTTATTAAATAACACCAGCAACCAACATATTACATCCGATGCTTGCATCTACCAAATCTCATGCAACAACTGTGACTTAAAATATGTGGGTAAAAGATGTAGGTCTGTAAAATCTCGTGTTTTCAAACATAAACCAGATATTCACCTCAGTAATTTAAACAATGCTTTATTTGTACACATAATTAAATCAAACGTACTTATAAATTTTAGATTAAAATAAAATTCTTTTTCCTTTCATTTAAAATATACTCTATTTTAGGAATACGTTTTCACAACATCGCCCACGTGACGCCGACATATTGTGAAACGGAACGCTGATCTTGAAAAATTTCAGTTATTCTGTTTTGATTAGTCTTACTCTTATGTCTATCGTCTTTTCATGTTGACTTGAATATCATCTAATGTTAATTATGTTTTAATAACTATGTCCTGAAGAAGGTCTATTAGACCGAAATGTCTGACGTCGACATTGAAATAACATTAAAACAGCATATTTGCATGTTCGGATTTTTGTTTTTCCATATATTTTTCTTCATACTGTCGGATCTATATCCATATATTTGCTTACATACACACATATATAATTAGCAATAATAAAACAAATTAATAACACCTATCAAAATACAAAAAAAAAATAACTGGAATTTAACATTTTGAAGACCAGCTGAATTTTGGCCAATAAAAGTGCTCAATGGCTAATTAGAGTGATAATACTCTAGAAATTGATTTGTAAATATTGAAAGGAACATTTACTAATTTATAATATCATTAAGAGCTGCATGATGATTGTTGTAGAATAGAACTCAACATACTTCCTGCTCTTCCCTACCTCTGTGAGAACAGACTGCTGCTACTTATAAATATGGCAAGTAGCCACATTAGAGTAGGATTTGAGTAGTATTTGATTTACTCAAGTTTTCCCATTCTATGTATGAGTATTTAATAGACCTCTTCTTGGTTTTCTTTTACCCAGTCTTCTGTTCCTTTGATACTCTCTCCTACTATGACCTTCCTAATTCTTGGCTATTTTGAAGAAAGGTAACATTACAACAATGGTGTAATTTAAATTTAGTGTAATAGGGTAGCAATTGTGCTTTTAAAATACTTTTGTTTTCATTTCCATATATATGTCTTATTAATTTCTGTAAGACAACTAGGAAAATCAAAGTTGAGGAGGAAGAGGAGAAAAGAGGTTATGAAGAATGAAAAGTAAAGAGTAACCGAGAAGATTTATAAGATATTTAAGCTTCTTTGTATCATCTGCTTTTCAGAGAGAAAGCAGATGCAGTGTTGGGATCTTGCTTAATTTTTTAATTTTAAAAATATTTTTGGTACATTTTGATTTGTGAAAGAACAGCTGCATTTGTTTGTTCATCCAAAACCAACAAAAGGGTTTCCCTCCAAATTCCAAGAAGTGAATCTGGAGCTTACCTGTTAGTTATAAAAGGGGACCTTGGAGCTAATTTTTGGAGTTGACAAACATCTGCTGCAGGAATTCAGATTGCTCTGGTCCAGGAAGAAAAACAACATACAAAAAAATTGACAAATGTCAGACAAGAATTGAAAAGAACACCAAAAATCACTCCTATATCAAGGAAAAGTTTTCAGCTGGTGTGATTGTTCTGTTCTTTGCTGTTACCATGAACTTTGCTTGGAGATTAGTATCAATTCTTTGAAAACTGTTCCAAGAAGTATTTTGTCTTTTATTTATTTTATATGTAGTTTTCTTTTCTGAGGACCTTATGCAACATTATAATTTTTATTGTCAAAAGACTTATTTCATCTGCCCTGATAATTTTTACATACATGTTATTGGTTATCATTTGGCACACAATGCACTTAATTTGTGTAATTCTTTCATTTTTCTGTGTTAACAATAAATTTATCGTCTGTTTTTGAAACTTGGTTCATGTCGTTTGTTGTGTGCCCATATAAATTAAATATTACCTCAAACATTTGTTTGAACTATTTTTTGTAGTGTTTTATTACCAAATAAAAATTCCTATAGATTAGAGGAAAATAAATTACATATGGGGAGAAAAGATATAGGCGAAAGAGGAAGAGATAGGCATTCTTATTTTATTTTACCTTTACTCTTTCAATCTTTTAAAGTAGCGGAAGTTTTATTTTAAAAATTAAAAAATCAAAATAAAATCTCTTATCTTGTCAAGAAGCCTGACAAGTATATCATACACCCAAAGATAGAATGAAAATGATTTACTTACCTTCAGTTCAAATGTGGAGATTCCTTAACACTAAGATACCATAAATCTGACCTCACATCACCCAAGAAAAAAAATCTGAGCAACATCTGCTCACATCAGCTTATATTCTTTTTTCTTGACCTTTCCCCTTTAACCCTACCTTTTTCCCAACCTTCCATTTATGTGCCACATTCACCAATCACTTCACAAGCCCAAATGACCTTAAAGATCACTTCAATCAATTCCAAGCCAACAAAAACAAAACAAAATTAAAGGTATGATAAATATCTTGACATCCAGGCTTAACTTCACCCACATGTTATTTCATAGTCATGCATCTAGCAAAATAGACTTCACTCTCTTTGACCATCACGGCATTGCATACTGAACTTTATCTTCTCTTCTATCATCACCAGTCTCATCATCAGCTTACATTATAACCCTTGTTACGTCATGTTATGTCAGAATGATGCTTTTCCAGATAGAAAATCAATACTGAAATGGGTTTAAAATTTCAGAGGCATAGGATTAGTGCTTAGAAGAAAAGCCACCTGGAACTTCCAGGTGATGGAAAACTTTAGGAATTATCTACAACAGTGTATGGAGGTTGATAAATATTGGGTGAGGAGAAGCAGCAGAAGTCAATAAATGTTGGGTGGGGAGGGGCAGTGGAGGTCGATAAATGTTGGATGGGAAATAAAAGCATAGGTTGATAAATGTCTGGTGGGAAGGAGCAGTGTTGGTCGATAAATGTGTGGTTAGAGAAGGTAGATAAATATAGGGTGAGGAAGAGCAGCACAAGTCAATAAATGTCGGAGGTGGGTACAGAGGAAGTTGATAAATGCCTCTGGGGATCAGGGGACTCAATAAATGTCTGTGGAGGTTAGTGGAGGTCTATAAATGTTGGGGAAATGATTAAGCATTTTTGTTTTGTTTTTTAAAGAAAAACTGACATTAGTTTAGTTAGGAAATATAGATATTAAAAAATGCAGATACTGAATTTCAATTACAAGACAAACTCATTGATACGTGTGTGGCTCTTGAAGTTAAATCAATGTCCGAAGTTAATGTAAACACTACTAATAATGAGCCTTGGCTTAATACATCAGTTGAGACATTTTTAATTGCATTCTAAAGTTTGTACATAGAGGAAGCTGGTTTTACCTATACAAATGCAGTTCTTGTGACTAAAACTCACCAATTTCCAACCAAATATCAATGGCCTTGCTATAGCTCATCAAACATATCCTTCCAATTAATGATGTCATCCAATTCAATAACAAGAAACAGGCCCATTGGAAGACCTCATAACATAAGGGAAAGTTGAAATGGTATGTCATAAGAGACAACAATGCCATCCTACAAGGTAACATCTCAGGCAAAAGAAAAGGCAGAGAGAGAGAGAAAAAAAAAATAGACTGACAATGTCACTGAGTGGAAAATCATTCACCGAGGCACTGAAATTGGCATGCAACTGAGAAACATGGAAAGAGATGGTAAGGTGCTCAGCTGCATAGTGAATCTATGACCACACTCAGATGATATCAATTTATTTTTAATGTGTTTATTATTGCCTATATTATTTATGAAAGTTTTCTCATTATTATTATTTGAAAAGCCAAGTCTAGTGTAGGAAGAAAAGTAGAAATTGAAAAAAGAATAACAAAATGAAAAGCTAAAATGAATTTTATCAAGAAACAATAATGAAAAAAAAGGGTAAGGGCATTTCTAACCATATAAGGTTAGAAATACACTTACCCTTTCCAAAATTATTATTGATAATTTTAATACATGCTTGTCAGTTGATGGGGGACAAAGGAGTCCATGAAAATGTTGATGGTCTCAAACATTTAGGAACTCCTGTTGTATATTAAAGCATTAAGCACCATTACCTATTTCAATACCCAAATAGACAACTATTAAATTACATGATCCAGAAGACAACAAGAAATACAACACCACAATATTCAGGAAAAAAAAAGAGTTTTACAACAAATACCAGCAACCAAAATAGATATTCAGCATTTAAACAGTAAAATCAAAAAATATAACAAAATATTAAAAAACACTGACTGAAACTAAATATAAGAATGCTCGATACTATATAAGAAAAACATTAAAAAAAAACACACCTTTCCTATTAATGATGACAACCAATTCAATAAAAAGATATATTGTTCATGTGTTTATTATTACATATATTATTAAGTTTTTCTTATGATTATTTGAAAAAACATGTTTGGCATTGGAAGAGAAATCAACAAAGAAATAACAAAACATAAAGCTAAAATGAATCTTATTGACAAACAATAATGGAGAAAGAAGGCATAGGAACTTTTTCCCTTAAATAAAAATAATTATTGATATTTTTTTTTTTTTGTACATGTCTGGATATTGATGAAGGATCAAGAATTCCATGAAGGGTGTCAATGGTCTAAAATGTTTAGGGATCCCTAATTTAAATGTAAGATACACTCATACTAACACCAAGTAAGAAACAGATAAGCAGCAATAAAACCTATAAGAATAAAAACTTTGTAATCTGAAGGAAATGGACAAAACAGAAGAAACCGTTAGAAACTAGTTCAATTCCAAGAAGATGGTTGACATTAAGAAGACAGCATCAATATTGAAGTCTTAGACATGTGAAGTATTCTTCAACAAAGCAGGGGGAAAGGCTCTTGATTGCAGGATGGAGGGAAACATCACTAGCAAAAACAAGTGAAATCATTTTCACAAATTCTCTTTTGCATACCTGGTTCACAAAGGCCAAGGGCTTCATAGGTGATGAGTTCATTGGCAGAAAAACAATCATGGAGTTCTATCACATCAATGTCCTGAGGATTAATACCTGTGGAATTTAAACAGATCATTCTTTATTTGAAGGTGTACACATATCATTGCCTAATGATTAAAAAATGCATTTATTCCTCTACATAATCTTTCTTGTCTTAAATCTTTTCTTAACCCAATGCTTCTTCATTAATCACATAAGTTGAAAATTATACAGTGAAAATTTCAGATCACAATTCAGCTATTAACTATGCTAGACTATGGACTTTTTCATCTATCTTCAGATTTGCAAAATTCTAGACCAAATTGTTGGTTAGTGATATTTAACACTAAAATTTAGTCTGAGAGAATAGAGATGGTTAATTTAAATCTTGTAAAAAGGTATTTTCAGCATTTTAAAATGGCAGAAAGTTGTGGAGAACCATGAAACCTCACATTGTAAAGGGAACTGGCATATGAAAAGAAGATAGCATAGAAGTATAATTAAATAATTATAATCTTGCCATTGATAATTATAATCTTTTCTTGTGAGGTTCAATTTTTCAAAGCCTTCTTTTCTCATAATGTGTCCCAGAAATGTCAACTATCTCTTTCTAAGTATAAGGATATTGTCCCCAAAAATGAAAACAATATCTTTTAGAATTTTTAAATCATTAGAATTGTGTGAAATGACAGTAAGCCTTTTAACCAAAAGTTATATTATTAATGCTACCAAAATTTCTCAGATAATTGTTTTTAAGATTAAAAAAAATAAATTACCTATCAACAATATTTAATTCAGAAAAGACAAAGCACACCTGAATTAATGCTATTTTTTCATTAGATTTATGGTTTAAATGCTTACATGCCTTTACAAAACCTTTTATCAATCTTATATAATAAATGTGAAAATATCTGTGTGTCACACTTTTTCAATTAAAGGGACACAACTCTCAGAAAAATTCTTACATCTGGAGCCATGTTCAAAGACTCAGCCTGAAAACAAACATGAGAGTTAGAATCACAGGTGATCTTGAAGCAGGAAGATTTGCTGCTTTCCTGTTGCAATGGAACCATCAAAATGGACAAAAATGGAGATATTTCAGTCCTAAATGGTTGTGGAGTTTCAGTCTCAAGTATCTAAGACTTGATTAACCATTTTTATCCAAAGATTAAACACCATTTCATGGATTCAAATTGGCTTTGTGAGAGAGCCATATTAGTTCCCAAGAATCAAATTGTGGATAGCATCAACTGGAAACTTCAAGAAATTCCAAAAGAAAGCATGAAATACACTATTTACATTATTTGGACTATTGTACTCATTTTTGTTGCCATATTTATCACAACGTTTTAGCCATTGTATGCTCCAGCCTTCTTCAGGTGGTTGGAATGTCAAACTGAACTCTTCATTTTACTCGCTGGGGTAGACTGTTCTAGTTCCATGTACCATGTCTAATGGATATCAGTTATCTCCTGTTAATTCCCCTCTCCAAATTCTCCACCAGCTATTGAACTCACTCTCTTTGGGTCCTGTCACTGGATCTTAGTAACGCCTTTATCCACTGTGCCATGTGTCCTTGGCACATGGAACTAGAACAGTCTACCCCAGCGAGCAAAATAAAGGGTTCAGTTCAACATTCTGACCACTTGAAGAAGGCCAGAGTGTACAACAGCTGAAACGTTGTGATAAATATGGCAACAAAGATGAGGACAATAGTCTGAATAATGTAAATAGTGTACATAATACCTCATCTTAGAAATATAGACAGATACTAAAGCATGAAGTACATTTCCATTGACACTGTGGTTGAACAAGAGCAGGCAGTGAATTATCCAATAGAGTTCCTGAACTCATTAAATCCTCTTGGAATGCCATCACACAAGCTGGAACTAAAAGAAAATGTGCCAGTTATGCTATTGAGAAATCTGGATCCTCCAAAGCTTTGTAATGGAACAAGGTTAATTGTCAAGAAGATGCTTCCTCATCTCTTGGAAGCAGAGATTCTTACTGGTCCAGGAAAGAAGTAAAGAGTTTTAATTCCAAGAATTCCCTTAATTCCTCCAGATCTTCCTTTTGAGTTCAAAAGACTTCAGTTTTCAGTGAGAGTGGGCTATGCAATGTCAATCAATAAGTCCCAAGTAAATGGATTTCATCTGATGGAACCCTGCTTTTCTCACAGCCAGCTCTATGTTGGTTGTTTAATGTTTGGGAATGAAAACAAGCTATTTTGAATTGAATCCGAATAGGAAAGTAAAAAATGTTGTTTATCATGCAGCTTTGTAATAAGTTCCAAATAGACAAATTATATCATTGTTTTGATGAAAACTGTTGTTTGAAAAATATTGTTCAAGTTATTAAAGTTTTCAATGCATGAAATGTCATTGTTGGGCTGAAAGTCCAATCAAGATCCCTCTGCAGGAGCAAGCTCAAATGCCACCCAATAGGGTGGCTTTTAAGCTAATATATATGTTTATTTTGATACCTATACTTGACTGGAGTAAAAAAAAAAAAAAAAAACCCAGATAGTAAAATTTGCAAATAAAAATATATTTAAACAAACTGATATCTGGGAGAAAAAATTTGTAAAAAAAAGAAAAGGCTAGAAACATCCCCCAAAAATCACCTAATGCCGTAATGCCTAGCCAAAAAAAAAAAAAAAAAACCCCAATTAAGTAAAATAAGAAAAAATGTAAAGTGCTCAATACACTATGTAGAGCAGAGTACAGATCCAGTGCACTCTGAAGATCCATTTACATGAAACCTAGGTAAGTAGTTCTGCTGGCTCACCAGAATTATATATATATATATATATATATATATATATATACACACACACGTTTTTCAAGACACTGAAATGTCAATTTCTAGTGTTTGTGTTATTACTGGCACTTAGTGTTATTTCCAGACAAGCATAGATATACAGTAGCATATAATACAACCTGTTTTGTGATGGACTTTTATTATATTGTGTGCGAGGTGTGGACTAGCTTAGTACTGCAGAGTATCTAATCAAAACGAAAATGGTGGTGCCAATGAAAAATTGCCATCAGTGTCTATTATATCATTTATTTTCAATAAATACCAATTTCCTGTTTTACCCAAATGGGCCTGCACAGCCATGCAACAATGCTATAGTAATGCAGCAGTGAAAGTGTTAAAAGTCATTTACATTTTTCTTAAGATTCACATTGAAGAAATTTGTTTAATATGTAAATCTTAGAGAAAGTATAACTAAAGTCTTGGCTATTCAATGGATTAATTAAAAAAAACTGACACAAACTTGCCTTAGATCTGTTCACAGACTAACTTTGCAAGCATGTATATTCCTAAATAGATTCTCCTCTCTTCTGGACTTGTGCCAAACTTAGCTAATCTAAGAAAAGAGAGTGATACAAGTTCACTAATCTATATATATCAGAAAGTTTGCTGTATAGAAAGAGATAAAAATCTATCAGCAAAATTAGAGAATAGATATACGCACCAGTTTTTTGGTAAAGATTTTCACAGGCTCTTTTTGTCATATCAAAACCAACCTAAACAAGAAGAGAGAAATACATCCTGAGTGGGGTCTAATAAGTAAAAAAAAGTCTTAAAGTATGGATAACGTAAGATTGAAAACTTAATTATATCAAAAGTACAAGCTAAATGTCAGGCAAGAGTTTTTATATCCAATTACAAAATCCACAGATTTGAAAAGTTCATGTTCTTGGAACTGAAGCAGGCTCATCTGAATTTTCGTCAAATGGTCATAGAGACTATATATATTAAGTCTTTCCAGCACTCCTTCTGTAAGCAGAAAAAGTGATTGTTAGGCCAGGATGTTATCAGCCACTGATGATTATATATTTAATGTATATAACATTTTGTCATTGGTGTTTCCTATTTTATTTGATGCGCCCATTTTTCAGTTTTTGATAGAATTCCGATGAGATAAGAATGAAAACCTGCTAAGCTCATCTTTTATTCTTTTTTACCTCATCATTTTTTCTCTTTCTTGATTTACTTCTATCTTTAGCTAGATCCTTTTTGTTACTATTTTGTGCTTTTTTATTATTTAATATGTTTGTTTTTATTGAAATTATAAAATTTTATACCCCTTTTTTATTTTTTTTTTGAGTTTATTAAGATGAGTAAATGAAAGCATATAGAGTCTTAAGAAAAGTGTGCTTTGGAAATAATTGGAGGCAATTTTTTCAAAAAGGAAAAATTTAAGTTGTTGAATTTTTATGAAGATTTAATGTTTACCATTTGTATATATGTATACTGAATACCACTTGGTATCTGGTAATTTGTTCAGGCTTGTATGATGTTTTTTGCATATCATTTAGCATATTCTCTTGTGGATAATACAAGAAATTTTGAACAAAAATTAAGGGCAAAATGGGTGGGGATCATATTATACACAGGTATATGCTTTCAGAATTACACCAATAAACTGACAGTAAATAGTTGATTCAATATTCAATTCACTAACACTGAATGAAAACTAATATTGGATAACCTAAAAAGCTACTTCTGTCTTTGTCATTGGATGATCTCAGGAGCATTTAGTTTTAAATTTATTTAAAAATACTGCTTTATTGTATTGTGACAGTTGTCATATCTTTTATATGTCAGTCTCCTTTCAGACCATTGCTCTCAACCATTTCCTGTACCTTGGAGCTCAAAGCAACGGACTTGTTACCTGGTAAAATGCCCACAAATATATATATATATATATATATATATATATATATATATATATATATATATATATATATATAGTGTGCCAAAAGGACAGTTTTCTAGTGTCACTGCTATTATTGTATCCTCCTCTGTAATTTTTATTGTTTTAAAAAGCTATTTTTAGAATTTTTATAAAACCCAAAAATATGAAACTTGATTTTTACATTCTTTTTTTTCAAGAACTGATAACAAGTATGTAAAATTATCTATTTATTAGATTGTTTATTTACAAGAATAATTTTCTTTGAACTATGAAACAAGAAAATTAAAAGAAAAAACACAAACATGCATAATGATGATTAACTGTAATTATAAATTCTGCAAAAATCCTTTTTTTTTCTCAGATTGCCTTTATCTTGGGTATGACAATAAACTACATCTGGCAGCATGGTTTCTGATTAGGAGATTGGAGGTTTTAAGGCACATGGAACCACCTTTTAATTACTTTTGTTCCCAGGTCCACCATGACTCGGAGTGGTAGCACCTGTTAGGGTCCCAGGGATGGGAAAATAGTGACCCCCCACCACCACCAAAAAAAAAAAAAAAAAAAAAAAAAAAAAAAAAAATACCAGCAATACATTTTGTAAAAATTACCAACAATACATCTTTATAAAAAAAATTACCAACAATAAATTTTTATAGCAAAATGACAATCAACACATTTTAATGGTAAAAATTCAAAACCTGGCATATAATGTCAAAAAAAAAAAAAAAAAAAATTTTTTTAAATTTAAAAATATTTTATTTCTAAATTAAAAAAAGAAACAATTAATCTCATTTGTTGTAGGTAGAAACAAGTTTTCACTCCTTGTTTGATTTTGTAAAATTATTTGGTAAAAAAAAATGCAGCTAAATAATTATAATAATTTATAATTTAATCATGAAATAATGTCATTCTCTTGAAGTAATTATGAAGTTTGAATTTTTATATTTAGATTTTTAACATTAAATATCCCATAGAGGTGTTGATATGTCACTAAACAAAAACAACAAAACCAAACCAATTACATTTTCTTCTCAAACTGAACCAATCAAATTGCCTCTTCAGGGTATAGGTGTTTACAATTTTCCCTGCCTTCCATTTTCTTTATTATTTATGAATTGCTATGATTTGCAAAAGTTAGTGGAATGGTTTCATGTTGCTTCCTCCATGATATTGAATTCAGAGTTATCCTTTTCCTGGATTTACAGCCAAGGCAAGAGAGTCCAGTGTATTTAACCCCTACCTGGGGGTGAGAAGGAGGAATAGATTCAGGCCTTTCCCAAGGGCATTTGTGAAAAAAGGAATAACAACAGACTAGGCAGGAATTTGAACTTGGCTTGCAAATTCCACTTTCCATGCAGATAATAGTTATGCTACCTGCACATCCTGGATTCCTAGCCATGTAGGAATTAAGGGCAATGACAGAGCAGACAAAAGTGGTAAACTACCAAATCCCATATACTGACCTAAAACCATTAATTAAGAAACACATGCAAAGTCAATAGCAAGAACAACAGAGCAGAAAAATGCAAAAAAAACAAAAAAACTGTCATAATGGAAAATATTGAAGGGAATATAACACAACTATGAATAGATTATACTAAAATTATGCATTCATTCTGACTGAAACAAGAAATATCACCATGGTGTCCTACATGCCAAACCCAATATACGGTAAAACATTTTCTAATTGAATGCATTGATTTTGACTTCAAAAGACAATTTCTTCGAGGCAAATCGCCTAAAAGAACTATTTGAAATTATTAAAATAAATAGAATTATAACATTTCTGAAATCAGTTCAATTATATCTGAAGATATAAAGAAAAAACAAAGATTGTCCATTTTCCCTAAATATAAACCAAAATGAATCAGTTTTGCCATAAAATGACTCTAAAGAGTTGATATGCTGTTAAAGATTCACTTAAGGAATGCAACACTGAATTCAAAATGCATGTAGCACTGAAGAAGCACATATAATGCATCTTATGAAAGGCTCGTAGAGTTTACAATGAATACAATCCCGACTGTTTCTTTCTCATTCATCTTTTATTTGCTAATCTCACGTGGATCCCATCTCAGCATGCAATATATGGAAACCTGCAAAAATCATAATAACTGTTTTGTTTATTTAAGATGACAATTTATCCATTGCACCCTGTATCTATGAAGAAAGAAAACAAAAATTGTTCATTTTCCCTGAATATAAACCAAAATAAATCAGTTTTGCCATAAAATGACTCTAAAGAGTTGATATGCTGTTAAAAATCTATTTATACTTACATTTGCACATCCTATGTACATTAATGAATTAGTTAATATAAAAGTCATATTTCATAAAAATAATATTAGACTGCTGATTTTGTTTTTTTGGTGAACAGGCAAAAGTTCTTAAAGCTAGGTTGAAAAGTTTTTACTTATCAGATACTACACTTTTGTATTACCATTTATTCTCATCTTTACAATATTCTGTTAATGGAAGAAACTCTCAGTAAACCCTTGCATCTTAATAGATTTATTGCCTTGCTTGGGGTGAAATGAAAAACAAAAAACCTAAATTTGATTTTATTACAGTTTTTTGTTACTTTATTATAATAGGCAAGTTCCTCATGCTTGAATAGCAATTTGTATTATCTATCTACCCAAGGAAATTTGTATTATCTATCCACCCAAGGAAGCACGGTAATGGATAGCAGCTCAGATTGAGGAATCGGAGAGCTGAGTTTGAATTCCAGTTAAATCTATTACATTCACTTACGTGCTAATACCCTTGGGAAAGGTAAGAATCCTCTTCTTCTCCCCCCAGCTATGGGTAAATAGTAGGACAGACCGGGTTGTATAGCCTTGGATGGCAACTGGTCTACCGCAGAAAGAAATGGCAATCTACTGCGGGAAAAATCTGCCCTATCAGTCATGTCTCAAAAGATACATGATCACCTAAGTGTGTATCACGCATGGCACATAACTGATCTACCCAAGGATAGTATTTCTCTCTGTCATGAAAAGAATGGACTGGTCCCATATAATTGAAATTTATATTAATTAAAAAGGAAAACAAAATTCTTTCAATGCCGTTCAAGTACAAGATATTACATTATAAAGCGCCCTTCTTGATGTAAGGGTTTTAAAGAATTATGGAATGATTATAATTATTCTGGAATGAAGAAGGCTAAACATCTGAAAAAAAAAAATTACCAAAGAAAAATATATGACTTACTGCTTGCTTAAGTGAGCCTGATGCAAAAAAAAAAAAGAAAAATTTGCAAAAAGCACTTAGAATAGTTTTTTGCTTAGAAGGAAAAAAAAACAGAATCAGCTGTTAAATTTTGCATTCTGAGAATACAAAATTTGACAGCTGATTTTGTTTTTATGGTTTATCAGCCCTTTGCAGGTTATTTAAAGTCAGAACATAATAAGTAATAATTTTTTGGAGATAATGATTTTCTAATACACGTCTTACTATTTAACCCATAGCTGGGGAAGAAGAGGTGAATTCATATAACAAACCCAACTGGAATTGGAACTTGGCTCTGATTTTTCATTTCAAGCCATTATCCACTACACCACCCACACATCCAAGCTTACAGCACCTGATTTGGTTTGGTTTGATTTGTTTTATAGCATATCAACCTCAATAGATTATTTAATGCTGACAAGATTTTTATTGCTGGTAATTTATTTTCCAAAAATGTATTGATGGTAATAATTATTTTCTTCAAAAATTCATTGCTAGTAATGGCATTAAAATATATTTTCACACTTTCATAGAGTTTTGACCCCAGTTTGGGGGCTAACTAATTGCCCATAGGTGGGACCCTAACAGGTGCTACCACCCTGGGTCAGGGTGGACCTGAGAACACCAGCAATTAATTGGAGGTACCATGCTCCTCAAAACCTCCTAATCAGAGGCCTTGCTGTTGGATGTAGTTTATTGTCTTACCCAGGATGCTTACAAGCACCTGGTATTTCCAAGAAGTCAGCCATGTAGGTACTGACCAAACTCGACATTGCTTAACTTCAAGGTGTTTCAGTGTGATATGACCATAAACAAAAATCTGCTTGGAAGATGGTATAATATAATGAAAGAAAACTATGCTGTTTAGTAAAGTTAATAACAAAAATAGAAAAAAATAATTGTCTTTTTCTTTCTTTTTTTTACATAATAAACCAAATGAAAATATTGGCCACTCACTACAATGAACAACTCTTCAAACCATCCCAATCAAGTCATTGTTCTGGAAATTCTAGAATAGAATTTCCAGAACAATGACAACAATTCCACAACACTTCAATGAGATTATTCCAGAATTTTGTCAGCAAATATTACTAAATTTCAAATCTTACTCCTAGCTCCCTGAGAAATTGCTAAACATGTGTTAGGAAGAGATCAACAAGAACTATGGAAGATTGGGAAGATTGTCAAAAGATTCTGAATGTAAAACATTTTGAAACTTTTTTAAACTTATCTGAACCTATCAAATATTCAGCTACCAAAGTAAGAACTTACAAGTTTTATGCAGCTGTTGTCTTGAAAAGTTGATGGTAAGTCTGTTGCCATTTCCATTCCAAGAATCTGCACTGCTTGTGACTTTAGATTGTATTTGTTGACAAAATCTTCATTGGCCAATACCACAGCAGCACTTCCATCAGAGGTTGGGCTACAAAAAAAAAAAAAAATCATGATCAAGCCAATAATTTTCCTTATTTCTTGCTCATTTTTTGGATTAAGCATCTCAACAGGTTCAAATCATAAAAAATGTTTGCTTATATTGCCCATACTGATAACCTTATCACTCTGTATATCATTTTATTTGTTGTGCAAAATGTTTATCCTGCAACAGTTTGAATTTGAATATCATAGTTGTGTTATTATATCCTGCTATGGCAACAGAAAACATCTTTCAGTGAAATTAATATAATAAATTACTGTACGACTCATACACATACACTTCCTCCCCCATCAAGCACTTTCCACAAGATATTCAACAAAAATGCAGTAAAAATCAACTACAGTTGAGCCAAGAACACGGCACAAATAATAAAAAGTACAAGATTTATTTCACATTTTATTTTACTTATTTATTTTTTTTTGTATTCATTTTTAATCTTTAAATGATATAGTAAAAATTTATTTTTGTGTCTGCATTTTGAAATAAGTTCTGAATTTAGTAACTGATATTGGTCTTGGAAGGTGATTATAGATATTTTCTTTTCCAGACAGAGTTTATAATTTTGGGATTGATTATTGTAGGCTAATGCTATTTATCTTATTTTACATGATATTTTTGTTGTATTTTAGTTTTTGTTTTTAATTTCCCATATATGTTCAGAAAGGGTTGTGTTGTTGGCATATTTAGAATTGGTAAAGGATGTTTTGTGTGTGTACTTTGAAGTCATAATCAGAATTATTTTCAACTTTTTAAGAAAATTCCATAAATTCTTTCGCATTATATAATATATAAAAAATGACAAAAATACACTTAGGTGCCTAACAGTGGGTGTGTGTGGGGTTGTTTATTTATTTTTTGAGGAAATTTTCTGACTTCCCCTAAACTTACTAAGACCACTCTGTATATTAATTTTGCATTTTTTTTTAACTATTAAATGATTTTCCAACACCTCTTTATGAAGAAAATACCAATCACTTTATTTTATATTGAGAAAAATTTTGCCACTCCCTATTATAAAGCCTCCCCACCACCTCCACCTCTCCATATTAGGCATCTATAAATACTTGTATTTTTACAACTAGTAACTTACCAGCATTGAAGTTTGGTCAGTGGTTCATGGATTGGCTGGGCACTAAGGATTTCATCAAGACTATATTCCTTTTGAAACTGAGCATACCTAAAATTAAAAATACCAGCAGAATTAAATAAGACTTGCTGTACTTATGGAAATTCCATGGTACATAGAACACAAGGTTATTAATATATTTTAACCTTTAACATAGTGGAGGTGATTTTACTTGCAAAGTAAAAATTTTATCCTGTCAAGTGACTCAGATGAATGAATAATAGAGTGTTTGAATTTTGTAGTTGTGTTGTCATATCCTGCTATGGCAACAGAAAATGACAATGATTGAAATAAAATAGTGCAGTAGAGAAGCCTTGAAAAAAAATGCAGTGGAAAGGAAAGTAGTGAATAATGCAGTGTTAAAGGTTAAAAATAAATAAAAAATATTAAGTTTTTATAGGGATTACTTTCATTACTGGGAATTTTTGCTGTTCAGTTGGAGCAGTTTAAGTTTAAAGTCAGCCCACTCAAAAATCAATATTAGTAATAACAATTGGGTGCAACTGAGGCACATCCCCAAATGGGGGGGGGGATAAAAATTTGAATGGGGTTGGCCTTGAAAAAGGTCGTTTTTGCATCCTCAATCTTGCTTCAGCCTTACACGCAGCAGTAGTTGAAGAAGCATTTCTCCTCAGCCACTGAGTCATTTGATCATCATTTTTGAGAATTATAGATATAAAAGATAATATTATTATAATAATTTAAACTATTTTTATTAAAGTTTTTATGAAAGATATATATCCAAGAACAAATAGTAAATAGTAAAATGTTGCTGAGAGTTATAATGGACAGGAAGTAGTGGAGAGCCATTGTTGCCAACAATTTAAACCAGCACTGAAGAATTAGCTATGAAACAAAAAAAATTTCATCAAAATCGGATGAAAACTGTGGAAACGCATAAACAACATCTGATCACACATAGACGCATACATACACATTTTGAGAATTATAGATACATTTGTGATTTTGCAATCTTGATGTAAAGTACACCATTATTCTTAATATTTAAAAAGATGATTTTGCATTTCCCATTTTCCAAGAAAAAAAAATGTTGCTGGTTAAATGCTGGTTGCAGTAAATACATTAAATTCTCGGCCATAAGCCTTATTTATTAGCATTAAATGGCAGTTTTGTATTCCAACAGAATCATTAATAGAAAAGCTAACTAGTAATAGTAGATTCAATATGTTTGGGGAAAATGTAAGAAGTATTATGCACACTATGCTGAAAGGTATGAACTAATGTTCATGTGTATGTTTATTTTTATTAAAAATAATAGACATTTTATGTCATATGAACTTGTTTACAAAAGGATACTTGCATATTACAAAAAAATTCTAATATGAAAATATCCTTTTGCAAATGTCACTGTTGTTTGGACAAAATTTATATGGTGTAGTCCAGGCTTTTTGTTTACATAATTCATCAGATTATTAACTTAAGTATTCTAAAAAATAGGGATACAATCTGCTGCTTAAAATACACTTAATTTTCTTTTCCCACTCCCTCTTCTGATGATAGATATAAAATGTCTATTCTTTTTAATCAGATATGTTTGAAAGAAATATACCAAATATATATAAAATTTGCTTAAATTCATAAAGTCAAAGTACTAACAATATATATATATATATGGCTCAACCACATGTTACATCTGCCTAAAAGTTTGCAAAACACTTGCAGTCATTGGGAAATATGTGTGTCCATAGAAGTTGTGCACCTCTTTATTTTACTAAGCCCTCATTTGTCATCCACGATGAGAGGGTCCACCACACACACTATATATATATATATATATATATATATATATAATAAATTGATTGATTTAAAATATGTTTTTTTTTTTTCTACACAGTTCTAACCATGTTTCAAAATGGAAGCTAAAAGCCCCGAATTTAATTTTGTAATTAAATTAAAGACATTAGTTCCATTTCATCCTCAAGCGAATTTTGGAGTAACTTTTAAAATTACTGGGTTATGATTTTAGCTGTGTCTTTAAAGACACAGCTAAAATCATAATTCATGTTTCCAAGGTTACAGATAAATCGACTTCCACTAGACAAGGGGTGTCTAGCTGTTCATTATGTCTATATTTTAATGTATCAGTTATTAAATATAAAAACAACCTATTAAAACCCTTTTTATTGTTATGTGTTATTTGGCGTTTGTCTCTACTAACCCCTAATCAACATCATAACAATATCTTACTGTTCTTTTTTTTTATATATATATATATATATATATATATATATATATATATATATATATATATATATATATATATATATATATATATTATTACTTCAAACATTATTTTACATTATTTTTATTGGATACCTATATCTGAAATAGATACCTTATTTTTCTTTTAAACAGTATCTATTTCATCTATCAGTCTGCTCTGCATACTCAAGTATAATCTTAATAAAAAAAACAAAAAGTGCTCACTGGCAGGGTGTGAATCTGCATCCCAATTTGCAGGAGACCACCATTTCATCCTACAAAGTGGGATACAGGTTCAAAGTTCAAACCCTGCTGAGAGCATATTTTCTTTTAAAATTCCTCAAGTGCACAGGCCAATAGATGAAATACACATGGCTAAAAATAAAAAAAACAGAGCAGACTGAAAATGTCTGATATATTAGATTAAAAATAAATCCACTAATTTTATATATATATATATATATATATATATATATATATATATATATATAAAAATGTAAATTTGTAAGTAGTCATAATTTCAAAAGTGTATATTTTATATAGTAGAAATTTCTAACCTTGACTAAGAAGATGGAATGCACCTATTTTTTTTTTTTTAAATTGAATTCTTAATTTATCATTCTACAAGAATGTTCCACTTTAATTAATGTTTCTTAAAAAAATACCAGAAATTCTTTAATTCTATGGAGGGAGAAGAAATTCATGCCTTTCCCAAGAGCATTAGTGTAAAAGTCAACACAACAGACTAGCCGAGAATTTGAACTTGGCACGTCAATTCCTTATTCTATGCCAATACCCATTACACTGTTTAATCATTTGTGCAAGTATACATCCAGAATAAAACTCAAACTTACTCCTCACCTACCAGTGTAGGTAGCCAAAAATATCCCTGTCTGTGGTTACACTGGCTTTTAAATTATCTTAATGATAGGATGATGCATTGGCCAAATTAAAAACAGATCACTTCATGCTTTTTACAAAGAAGAGAATAATCACACTGTAGGGATACAGAAGGCGATTATTTCCCTTTGATGGAGATAAGTCACAAGGCTTATGTGATGGCAGCTTAGTGACGTCACATCATACAATGATGAGAGTGGCCAGTCATTCAGTTTGTTTACAGCAGCCAAACCGAGCAGTTGCTTTTTAAGCTTGGGCCAAGTAGCCTGGGCTGAGGCTAAATCTGCCTCCTTCAGCAAATGCTAGAGTTTACTAGTCTATGGTGATGTTTCCCTTTGTGAATAAATCTTTCACAAATATAGAAACTCTGGCTCACAATCCTCAATTTGGGAAAACCTAAGACTCATTGTTCCCCGTTGTGGAATATGTCCTCACTTGGGACATAGTAGATGAATCTGGACTGTTTGAATCGGGAGTCCTAAACATGGCTTCTCCCGACACAGGAGTATCTCCATATTATATGTAAGACCCTTTTTGTTGCTCCTTACACTATGCTTTGTTGTGTAGATATACATTGTTTTCTCTGAATGGAACATGTGTGTATATATATATATATATATATATATATATATATATATATATATATATATACCCAAGTATATGATTGGTGTATATGGAATGAATTCCAATAACCAACAATTTTAAAGATCTGAATAGCTATTACAACATGACTTCATTGTCAAGCTTTTTGAATTTTCCTATACTTGTATTTTGATTGGTCAATCTAGCTTTTGTAACAACATTTTCCCCTTATGTAAGGATTGTTAATTAATTTGAAACTTTTAAAACCATTTATTTTACATTCAACATCATCACTTGATAAGACACCGGGGTGTTGAAACAAAATGGCTATTTTGTAGTGATTTTATAACACATTTATGTTATAATTTTTTTTTTAAATAAATAATTATATATATATATATATATATATATATATATATATATATATATATATAGTTTTGTATATGTCTTAGTGGTATAAAAGTCTCTCTGAGAGCAAGGTATGTTTGTCATTTCTTTTTCCTTTCAGCCATTCCGTTCCATCTGTGAAATATAGTGTTATTATATCAAGGATATAATAATGCCCATAATGGGGGAAATAGAATTGGAGAATAAATCTTTCTTTAGTAGCTCTCTCCCTTTATAAAATTATCCATTAAAATAAAATATATAAATCTTATTGGTATACAAAAGCAAGGGATTGCATTATATGCATATTTGATGAATTTTATGTGCTAGGGCATTTCAGGATGTAGACGATCATGTCCCTCCACTACTTCCTGTCTTTTGTTCACTTAGTAATTTTTTACCTTCTACCATCCCTCTTAGTCCTTCACAAAAACTTGTTAAATAGGTTCCTTAAGCTTAGTTACAGTAATTTCATAAGGAGTCAAAACTATGGAAATCCATTGCCAGATGTTGGATGCAGTATGGAGCATGCACCCTGAATCAACAAGAGATGCATGAGTGGGTAGAATTCTTTAAAGTGGGAAGGAAAAGTGTAACAGATGGAAGCCAATCTGGTTGCCCATCAACATTGCACACGGAAGAACAAATTCAAAGAGTGGATGTCTTGATCAGGGAAATCTGATGAATCATGTTAGTACAAGTGGGGTGGCAATTGTGAACATCAGCCATGGATCTGCACAAGCCATAGTGCATGAGGATTTGGGGTATTAGAAAGTTTGTGCATGCTGGGTGCCCAAATAAGAATGTGGTGCAGATGTGGCCTCATGAGTAACCAAAAAGCTTCTTTCAGAATGGATGAAGAAGCTTGTTGAATGATACCAGAAGTGTATCATTTTGCAGAACAACTATGTTGAAAGGTGATATATGCATTTGTTTGGAAATAAAGGTGTTGTATGTAAATTACCTTTATTGCATTTTATTCACAATTGCTTATCAGAAATTATAAGAAATAGTATGATATTTTTAATAGAGGATATTTTCTATTTACCAATTTTATCTGATTCTTATCAATGCCTCAGTACAAAAGCAAATCAAAGTCACTTCCCATGTTCTACAGCACATATGGCAATGATCTTAGTCTATTTGTGGCGGGTGATCCATAGAGATTGGGCATTTTTATGGGGTCAGAATGATAGCCTGATCAGGCCTATCATCAAACAAGCAGCAAATGACTCTTAATAGATTTAGTATTCTTTACTCTACAATAATTATAATCATTCTATGATTATTTAAAATAATCGCTTCATGAAGAGTGGTTTATAAGCATTCCCCCACTCTGCTCTCATCATGAAAATGATGTAAACTAATGACAATGTATAAATTCTTACTTATTTACTGACTTATTTATTTAAAGGCTCCTCTCTTCACTGAAAACACTCTGGCCCCCACACTCAAGACAGACTGTCTTACAAAGCTAAAGTGGTCCAACTACCCTGCTATTTAACCATAATTAGAGGGAAGAACTGGATTTATACTTTTTCTAAGAGTATTAGAAAAAAAATACTAAATATCATAACCAGAAAATTTAAATTATTTTTATGTGGGTTCAATCTGGTGATCCATGGGAGCCCAGAAAAAAAGAAAAAAAATTATTTCAATTTGTAGCAAGTTGGCTTACAGCCACATCACATTGAAACACTGGTTCCTGTACAATCACCAAAGCTAAACAATGTCGAGCCTGGTCAGTACCTAGATGAATGACCACTTGGAAATACCAGGTGCTTGTTTGCTTAGATGTGCAGGTGGTGTAATGAATAATGGCTCAAAATTGTTAATCAGAGAGATGATTTCCAATTTCCATCAGGCTAGTTATATTCATTTAGGTGCAAACACCCTTGGGAATCTACCTATTCCCCCCAGCTATGGGTTAATTAGTAAGACTTGTATCACTAAACCAGAAAAAATTCTTAAAATCTAAAAATATTTTCTGGCTTTAAATAACCTGCAAAAGGGTTGATAAGTCATAGAAAACAAATCAATTGTAGCAAAAAGTATACAAATTTATTTAATTATCTTAAATCTATGTCCCTGGCTATGAAATAAATTTCAAGATTAAAAAACAAAAGAAAATCTTGAAGTAAAAATTACTACTTACGGATTATTAATGGAATGTTTGTGGTTTTTCCAAGCTATTTTAGCAAAATGTTCTTTCCTTGTTCCTGAAATAAAAAAATAAAAGAAACAAAAATGAATAATATCTATTCAATAGAAACTAGCAAGATCCATGTAAATTACATGGATTTACTAATAACTTTTTTAATACTGCATTCTTCAAACCATGACCATTCCTAGATAGTTATAAAAAAAGTAATATAGTCTTTCTTAAAAATACTGAAATATCCTCAACAGGTCCTTAGGTGATGAAACATTATTTAACCCCCTCACTACAAATAACTGCCTTAACCTAAGATGATCCTCTTCCAACTCCTCTCTGTGTTACACTCTCTTTTTGTTTCTCTAAGTTTCTCTCTCTTTTTCTGTTTTACTCTATATGTACTTCTCTCTTTTTCTTTTCCTCTTCGATGGTCAACCCAGCCTGGGTTTAATAGGATTTTTGATTAGAAGAACATCATCTATTTTTATTATATTACAAAATGATTATAATTATTATAATTATAAGAAAGATTTTAATTTCAAAAGGTCACTTGCAGTTCAGGGGTGAAATTGTCCTCAACAGGATTTCATTAGGTCATGAAACATTAACTCTTCACTACAACTACCTTTATCTAAGATGAGCCCCACCCAATCCCTCTCTGTGCTACACTCTCTTGTCTATGTCCGTCTCTTTCTGTTTTACTCTCCATGTTCTCTTTTTCTGTTTCCCTCTCAGTATCTGTGATACCAAGTGTGACATGCACTATTCATAAGTACAATCATATAAATATATACATTATATACAAAAATTGATTTAGTATTAGAGAATTCAGTTCTGACATGTTATTATAAGTATTATAACATTTTAAGTAAATGAAATATTAGTATCAGTTCTGTATGAAAAAAAAAGAGGCAAAGACTGAATGAAAAGGGAGATGAACAGAAAGACACATTCTTTTTGTCAGGGAGAAAACAGAAAGAATTATCATTTTACAATGCTTCATATTATTTGTCCCACAAACAACATTTTACAGACTTATGTGAGTTTGGGTAAAAAAGGCAAGATATGGAATCTCAAAAAAATAACAATTAATAAATATATTAACAAACATGTTTACAAAAATAAGGAAATAATGTAACTTCATTATTGAAGTTAACAACAGTTCAACACCATCTTCAGTTGATGTATCTGAAGTACTTATATGCTGTGTGTGAAAGAAAAAAAATGTGTTGTCGCTCTGAAGACAATAGAAAAAGAGAGTGAGCCATTCAAAGATTGTAATTCCTGTCATGTTTTGTTATCCAAAAAACGTAATGAACTTTGTCAAATATAAAAACAATGCAGCTAATAGTTTCTCAGTCTTTCTTTAATTTCAATATTAGAAATAAAACAAAATAAACATACATCAACTGAGGTTTTTACTTCAGTGCATTTAATATAAACCAGAGGTGATGGTGGCCTAATAGTTTTAATAGCATATAAAATGAAACTAGCAAACTGAATTCTACAACCACGTGGTTTTTTTGTTGTTTTTAACGCAAATAACTGGTATCTGATATCTATGGCAGGAATAAAAAAAATAATACTTGCAACTAATTGATTGATTTGTTTATTTACAAGAATAATTTTATATTTACAGCATTCTAAAAACTAATACAATTAAAACTAATGCAATGCAATATTTATCATTTACCAATTTAGAAATAAATAAATATGAAAATGTTTTATTCATAAATTTATAAACATTCACTAAATTATTTATATATTTATAAACCAACATTAAGAAAATCATTATTATTTACCATTTTATAAAAGTTAAATCAATTAGCTAATGTTTTGTCAACCATTCCAATAAACAATGTAATAATGTTTATTATTTTTGTTGTCAATTCTCAAGAAAATGTATAAATTCACTTTCATATGTTTAGGTTATATAACAATTATAATCATTGCTTTTTAAAACAATGAACATTGCCGAGGAGTGAAGGTCGTTAAAATAATAATAGTATCAATGGAAAAAAACGTCCTTTTGGCACTTTTTTTTCTTTTTTTGCAGACATGAAAGTCCAAGTTTGCCAAATTTTTCTTCTTTTATAATTATATATTTCCAGTCATTTCTTTCTTACTCTTTTAATCATTTTTCTTTCTCTTTCAGTCATTTGTCTTTCCTTTTCAATCATTTAATTTTCCTTAAGATACTTTAAGCAGAAATTACTTTATCTTGGATTCTGTGTTATCTGAATAAATTTTGTAAAAATTTCCCCCCAAAATATCATAAAAATATCGATCTGTTATCTTGAAAATTGCCAAAGATTTGAAGGAATTAAATTATTTGCTACAAAATATTTTCAGATAAAACAGACATTTACATTGATAAAATCACCATCCAATTGGACAGAATTAAACTTAAACTTTGGAGCTTAATATCCTTTTGAGTGGTGACACTATGACTATTTTTCTCAGTCCTTAAGTTTAGCCTTAAGTGCATCCTTACCATATTTTTTCATATGTTCCTTTCCAGCATTACCAAACATTTGAGCTGTGATGGGGGATGGCTCCAATTCATAGAGGTTCAACATAGTGGCAACATGTTTGTCCAGTGGGTTGGTCCGATCATGAAACTAGACAGACAGTGAAACAAAAGAAACAAAGAGTGAAAAAGTAAATTTTCAAAAACCAAGTTAAATAAATTGATAAAAATTACCTTTTTAACAGAATTAAACCTACTCTGCTTGAGCACTTTTAATTAAACTTAATTACAATTAAACTTTCTATAAAAAAAAAAAAAAAATTTGTAGAGAAGACATCTATTCGGCTTTAAAAGCAGACATCTTAAAAACTATAAATTAACACATGATATATACAAATACGGGGGGTGCAGAAGTAAGTATACAGTATATTTTATACCTGTATTATAATAATGTCCGATTGGAGTAGATAAATTCACCTATCATTCAGTTCACACTACTCCATGGTCTTTTGAACAGGAGTAGAGGTTTATCACTTGTTTCCTGATCAGGATTGGGTTTTTGGTTCCTTCTAACTAAAGTCTACTTCAGCTCTATACTCCTAGTGCTTGTCCTTTCCTACACTAATATAACTCAACATAGTAACCCTCTATCTTGAGTGGCCCTTGGGCCCTGTATTGGATGAACATTAGCAAAAAAATAAAGAAGTAGTTCTAGGATTCATTTAATACTAGTGTAATGACAAAAGTAGCAGGTGTAGACTTTAAGAAAGCTTTATTCAACTAAGAATACAAGGTTTGCATATAGTGTCCTTTTATAGTCCCAGAAAACAGAAATAGCTCTCTCAAAGAGGAGAGTAATAAAACAAGGGGAGACTACTCTAGATTATTTATAACAACTAATATTCATTTAATTCATTGAAATCATTTTCAATATTTGTATTTTTATAATTTTTTTATAATACATTTATTAAAATTTTTACTTTTTAATAAATAAAAATAAATTTTTAATGGATAAAGAGGATTATGTGAATAATGAGGGGAAAACAGTTTGAACATTTGAGGGATTGATATGTTTATTATTGATATGTTTGTATAATCAATACAATACATTTTGTGCACACATTTTGTTTTTCATTACTGTATATCTACTTTTGCATCCCCCTGTATACTAAAACAAGGGAAAGAAAAGCAAGAAAAAAATACTTATTGTAAGGTGTTAAAACCAGGATGATAACAGAAGCAAATTTTCACTCTTTCAGCAAATGAAGCTGTTTTGGGACTTTAAGATGATCTTCAAATGCAAGTTTAAAAGATTTATATAACAGCTATTAGCTGAGGAACTTTTTGTGCTATAACCAAGTGCTATCAATTGACATCCAAAAGTTTTGAGTGATCATCCTTATCACATGTTAGTCTGTTAAGAAAAGGTACACAGAAATTCAGGAAATTTGAACTGTGTGTGGAAACAGAATGTAAATGACTACTTTGAAGGAGACAGCAGAATTTTTTTTTTCATGGTTAAATTCTTCAAACTCTACCCTGCCATTTAATCTATAACTGAAAGTAGAATAGATTTGTGTCTTTTGCAAGGGTATAAGTGTGAAGGGAACATAACAAACATAGCCAGAACTCTGATTGCTGATTCCACTTGCCAAGCTGATAACCAAGACCATGCTTATCTCTACAAAATACAAGATTTGTAGAGTTCAACTTAGAATCAGTGAACTGAACTGGCTTATGACTAAGTTGGTCCATTACAAGTTATTCCATAAAGAGCAAGTACGTACAGTCTCACAACATATTTAAGGAGAAACTGAGTCTATTAAACAAACAAAAAGATGGACAGGCAGATTCACTACCATCTCCTCTGCTGACTGTAGACAAAAACCAGATGAACACCAAAAAAAAACTTGACTAGAATGTACCTGGTGTAGGTAAGAGTTTTGTACTGAAGAATTTGCTGTTTGAAGGTGAGTCTCTAAACATAGATAACATCATTACTAAATTTGCATCAAGATTGTGCTAATTTGCATACAAATGTAATGCTTGGTAATCAACGAATCATCTGTGATTGATGGGTTTGTTTGTTATGGCTTATCAACCCTTTGCGGGTTATTTAAAGCCAGAAAATATTTTTAGATTGTAAGAATGTTTTTTTGGAAATAATGATTTTACAGATACAAATCCTTCTAATTAACCCATTGCTAGGGAGAATAGGTGGATTAATCCTTTTCTAAGGGTATTTGCATGTAAATAAATTTAACCAATCTGACTGGAATTTGAACAGGACTCCCCGATTTCCAATTCTGAGCTGTTATCCCTTACATCACTCACACATTCAAGCTCTTATAGCACCGGGTATTCCAAAGTAGTCACCCATATAGCTACTGACCAGGCTTGATGTTGCTTAACTATGGTGATTGTAGGTGAATCTGATACTTTTCAGTGTTGGGAGAGCACTACTTGCATTTGTGTCAGTTGGGTTGTTAGTAAGAGTTTTATATAATAACAACTTTAGTTATCAGGGGAGATTGTAATGAACATTTCCTATCTCTCTTTTTGCTTGCATAACAGACTCAAATATGTTGTACTATCATATGTACTTGCACTATGTGCTGACCTGGCATCTCAGCTTTAATTACTTTCCCAGCGCCATAATATAGCTTCCCTGTGCCTTTTTTTATAAATAGTTTCATGGTAATTGTTCTGATGAATTTTCCTCTATGGTACCTAAACTTTATGAATTTAAACACAGTACTAATATGCTAACAGTGTTTTTCTCTTCTGGCTTCTTGCTTCAGTCAACTTTGATCTTCAAAAATTTAAATGCAATGGCAATTGTCATCTTTTGTAACCTTAATTTTTGTTCTTTCAATTTAAATGCAATATCAATTGTTATCTTCTGTCTTCTTAATTCCTGTTTTTATTTTTCTCTCTCCTTAATAATGCTTTTTCTTTTGCTTATACTCTCACACTCAGTAACCTCTTGCATCTTAGTGGCTTTATTGCTTTGCTAAATTTGGTTTTATTATAGTTTTTTGTTACTTTATCATAATAGGCAATTTCCTCATGCTTGAATGGCATTTTATATTATCTATCTACCCAAGGATAGTATTTCTCTCTATCATGAAGAAAATGGACTGGTCCTTCATAATTGAAATTCATATTGATTAAAAAGGAAAACAAAATTCTTTCAATGCTGTTCAAGTACAAGATATTACATTATAAAGTGCCCTTCTTGATGTAAGGGTTTTAAAGAATTATGGAATGATTATAATTATTCTGGAGGGAATAATGCTAAAGATCCGAAAAAAAAAAATTACCTAAGAAAAATATATGACTTACTGCTTGCTTAAGTGAGCCTGATGCCATTTTTTCAAACCCAAGTGCAAGAACACACTCAGCAAGGCCTAAAAAAAAAAAAAAAAAAAAAAAAAAAAAAAATCATAGCATTCTGTTACCAATTACAAATGTATCATGGCTTTGACATCAAATATGTGAAAGGAAACACTATTCCGCCTGTAGATGCTTTGTCATTAAATGAGCCATTAAAAAGATCAGATAATTCAGAAGATAAAATATTGCACTGGATTGAAACAGATAATCTTGCATTTAAAACCTTACAGGATCCAGTATTAAGCAAGATTACATGTACAATAAAAAATTGTTCTAGGGCAGAGAGACCTCCATAAAGGTTAACTATAGAGAAGGGTTTTATATGCAATAGAGATGTTTTAATACCACTAGAGAGATTAAGAAAAGACATAATAAAAAGTGTATAGAATGATGTTCAATGTGGAATAACAGCAATACAGAAATGATTAAAATTGGAAGTGTGGTGGCTTGTGTGATGTAGAAATATATGTCCAAAATGTAGGGAAATAAATAAAAAAAAAAAACTATCGCCAAACCAAGATATATTCATGGCCTAAAGATAAAGAGCCATGAGCCCATGTTCATATGGATTATGTGCATGTTAAAGGCATAAGACTATTTTTAATTTTGGTCAACTCATTCTCAGGATGACCTGAAGTGGTTAGAATTCAGGATAGGAAGGTAGCCATGGTAAAGCAAATATTATTATAAATATTTTTCAGAAATGGGGTGCCAAATAATGTTAGTCTCTGACAATACACCAACATTTTCTGATGAAACTGTGTTTGTGGTTAAAACAAATTGGATGACTCCCTTATAAAACACCACCATACCACCCGCAATCAAATGGAATTGCATAAAGAATGGCGCAGACTGTGCAAATGGGGTTGAAGTTATCTTCCTCATCCACAGACACCATAGACAGTTACTCACCAAGACTGAGTTATAGAGCTATTCCTCATGCTGGTAGAATGCATAGTCTCTCTGCATTGATGAGTATAAAAGTTAGATTGCCTATAACAATATCCTTTTCAATAAATGAGAAAATGGGGTACAAAATAGACAGAGAATCAAGTATTGAAAAAAAAAACAACTTTATTGCACAAAAGGGACATAGCCATAATAGCAACAATTGGACAGAATTTATTGGTTAATTCTGATCCAATAAGATATAGAATTAATGACAAAGAAGCCGAGGAGGTAGTTGAAAGGGAGGAAAGTATGAGTGCTTCTGATGGAGAAAGCAAACTATGGAGGATAGTTTACACAAATTCAACACAAAATTGGAAGATCAGAATGAAGATATGAGAGAAAGAGAGAGAGAAAAAAAATCTTGTCCTATTGTTTGGAGAAGTTACAGATCAATGAAGGGCATAAAACATCTTTGTATCTGGGAGGTGTAGTGACATAAGCAAAGTAGACTTGCCCTATTTTGCATAGAGTCAAGTGACTACTAATAAGTAAGTCGTCACTCAGTATGGCGGTAGAACTTCTATGTCATAGATGAGAAGACAACAGCCATATTTTTATCTTTCTTGATTTTTAGTTGGATTGCTTTTTATTAGCTTATGTTGTACAGATAAATTTCAAATGTTTTTTTTTTAATTTAATTTTTATTTTTTAGACTTAAGAGAGAGAAAAAAATACATTTCAGACTGAGCTTTTCCAAGGTTGCCAGACACAGAATCTGTTAGCTAGCCTTACATGCACCATTGATGGTGAATTTCATTTTTTATTGGATATTCTACCATTGTGAGTGAAGAGATTCATTTACACAGGAAGTCACAAAGACTATAAATAGGTAAGGCTATTTATTACTCATGAGGCAGTTGAGTGCATACTACATCTCATGAGTCAATAACATTACAATGGTATCACTGATATTTAATGAACCGAATGAACAATTATCACTTGATAATTATGAATACACACAAGCATGGCTTAGAATACTAGCAACTAAAGCTAGAACAAAAAAACTAAAGGTTTAAAATCATTGGAGGGACATTCCTATGAAAGAAGAAAAAGGTCACAATCTCCCATATCTAGACAATCTCTTAGGGTGAGGGAAGAAGATATTGAGGAGACAAAAGCTCCCAGAAGAAGTACCAGGGAAAATATGGGGATAAAACCTCTTCAGTACAGGGAGATGAGGTGACTCATTTACACAGGAAGTCACAAAACTATAAATAGCTACAGCTATTACCCGCGAGACAGTTGAGTGCATACTACTTCTCGTTAGTAACACTAGAATGACCTTATACAAAAATAAGCTAAGCTCACTTAAAAACTATATTATTTCCTTCTTGTTAAAATAGTGATGAATATTTTTTTATTTTTTCAAGAGTAAAACTATTTCCTTTTGTATTTGATTCAGCACTGCATACCTAGTGTATTAATCAAAGTTTGAATGTATCATAACACTCACCTCCTGCGATAATTTGCTCTGCCATCATCAGAGCTGTGGAGCCTGTGGAGCAGTTGTTATTTACCTAAAATAAAATGTTTAAAAAAAGAAAAAAATCATTAAATCTAAGTAAATCTCTGATACCCTCATGTCATGAGTCCCATAACCCATTATATTCATAGGGTTACATGTACTGCAGTCATAGCGAAAGTGGTGTGTCTGTGGCAAGATAATCTGATTGAGCCCACCTTCAGGCTGATTTGCAATTCAGAATTTTCATTCTAGTAGACAGTTGCGACCTCAAGGCAAGAGAGCCTAGTTAATCCTGTGATTTGTGTGAAAATGAACCAAACAAACAGAACCAGGATTTGAACTCTAGTTCACTGATTTGACTTTCTGACTCCCTAACCATGGCATAAACCACACATCCTCTGACATAAGTTATATATATGGGTAAATCAGAACGTAAGGGTAATTTTGAATGTATGCAGTAAAAACAACAGAGAAATGCTGTCACATGACACTATGATTGTACATGGGATGTGCAAAGAATTCCATTCTTTAGTCAAGTGGCAGGGAATAATGAGGTGGAACATATGAAGACTCCACTCAGTGATTGCACTATTGAGGAACAACACAGTAGCACACTTTCTGTGGGCATAAGGAGTCAAAAGTGTGGAAATCCATTGCCAGATGTTGGATGCAGTATGGAGCATGCACCCTGAATCAACAAGAGATGCATGAGTGGGTAGAATTCTTTAAAGTGGGAAGAAAAAGTGTAACAGATGGAAGCCAATCTGGTTGCCCATCAACATTGCACACGGAAGAACAAATTCAAAGAGTGGATGTCTTGATCAGGGAAATCTGATGAATCATATTAGTACAAGTGGGGTAGCAATTGTGAACATCAGCCATGGATCTGCACAAGCCATAGTGCATGAGGATTTGGGGTATTAGAAAGTTTGTGCATGCTGGGTGCCCAAATAAGAATGTGGTGCAGATGTGGCCTCATGAGTAACCAAAAAGCTTCTTTCAGAATGGATGAAGAAGCTTGTTGAATGATACCAGAAGTGTATCATTTTGCAGAACAACTATGTTGAAAGGTGATATATGCATTTGTTTGGAAATAAAGGTGTTGTATGTAAATTACCTTTATTGCATTTTATTCACAATTGCTTATCAGAAATTATAAGAAATAGTATGACATTTTTAATAGAGGATATTTTCTATTTACCAATTTTATCTGATTCTTATCAATGCCTCAGTACAAAAGCAAATCAAAGTCACTTCCCATGTTCTACAGCACATATGGCAATGATCTTAGTCTATTTGTGGCAGATGATCCATAGAGATTGGGCATTTTTATGGGGTCAGAATGATAGCCTGATCAGGCCTATCATCAAACAAGCAGCAAATGACTCTTAATAGATTTAGTATTCTTTACTCTACAATAATTATAATCATTCTATGATTATTTAAAATAACCGCTTCATGAAGAGTGGTTTATAAGCACTCCCCCACTCTGCTCTCATCATGAAAATGATGTAAACTAATGACAATGTATAAATTCTTACTTATTTACTGACATTTATTTATTTAAAGACTCCTCTCTTCACTGAAAACACTCTGGCCCCCACATCCAAGACAGACTGTCTTACAAAGCTAAAGTGGTCCAACTACCCTGCTATTTAACCATAATTAGAGGGAAGAACTGGATTTATACTTTTTCTAAGAGTATTAGAAAAAAAATACTAAATATCATAACCAGAAAATGTTAAGTAAAATTGTACATGTTTTTAATTGTTTAGTTAACTCTAAGCTCATCTTTACTTGTGTTAATGTATGTATATATATATATATATATATATATTATATATATAAATATAATTCATACAAATCTGTAAGATTAATGAATCCATTCTAATAATTTCTCTTTGTTTACATTTGGATACAGAACTGCATACCAATATGAAAAACTCTGAGAGTTTATTGACAAGAAAAATTTGGATTGAAAGCATCAAATTTGACTTTGCTTGATCATCTGTCTGTTCTGTACAGACGCCCCAGTCTACACGGTGGCTCTCTCTACCCTGAGAGATGCAGCTTCAATTCCTGCCAAAGAGTGTAAATTTTTCTTTAATGATATTTCTCAAAATTTCAGGCTGGTAAGTGAATATGAATAAATATGCTACTTAATATATAAATGGTGTGCCTACTCAAATACGAGTATCTACTACTAATAATGTTTAAAAATTGCCAGAAAATAATTCCCAAATTATAATATTTGGAAAATAAACAATCTGCCTATATTAAAATGTTTACTTTGCACTTTGTAATAATGAATTCTAGATACTTACATTATAAACTGGAATTCCTGTTAAGCCTAATTCATAGACTGCTCTCTGTCCACAAGTTGAATCACCTTACAAAGAAAAAAATGCAAACATATTAAAAGTAGAGATAAATTAAGAAATAAATTTATAAATGCTATTAACCTATTTTTAAACTTTTGGCACAATTAAAGTTTTAAAAGTGAAAGTAAGTAAATAATAAAAAAAAACCTTATCAGCGACACCATGTCAAATCATAGTAGAGTGACACATTAATAGTGATTTTTGAGTAAAATAAAAATTATATTCCTTTCTACCAATGACTATTCATCTCCACAGATATTTAGGTCTGATTTATCTTTATAAATGCATTAACAAATACAGGGTCAGATTAAACTAGTTTGGGGCCTGTAGACTATTTTATAAAAGGATCCTAAAATAAAAGATATACATAAATATTCATAGTGATAGAGATTTTTTTAATCATTTCACTTCAAGCAAGATGATAATGCCACTAAGATGCAAGTAGTTACTGGGGGAGGGGTGAAGAAAAATGAGAATCTTTTAAGAGAAGGAACTGGAAACCCAATCCTAAACAGAAAACAAGGAATAGAACTTTAAGATGGGAAAGGAGTGGGAAATCAGTGAGAGGTAATCCTATCTATTCCTATTTTAAAGAACAGGTTAATATAACCTCATAATAAACTAACCTAGAAAAATATGGTTATTTTCTGAGTAGCTTAGATGTGGCACAAGGCCAAAAGTATGTAGTATACAGTGAGGATAAAAGTCACAATTTAGTTGTAACTGATCTAGCAAGACAAGCTTGATAACCATTACACCATGTCAAAGTGTCCAACCCAGAAAAATATGAGGCGAATGATTTCTAATGAGATATTTGAGTAGATTTAACAGCCTAGATATAATGTTACTTGAAATGATGAATACTCACCCGACAGGTAAACATTAACACTGTCAGATTGTTAGATGACAATTACATTATAGAACTTCAAAGTATTTAATGCAGGGTTCGTAGCATTTGCTGTTTTTGGAACTAGGTTAATCTGGCACTGCTATGCACAAATATCTAAATTTATTCCACCAAATCAAAGTATAACTGTTTCAAGAAATATTTGTAGGAAATGGTATTAAGATTGATAAACAATCAAATCTAGCAATTTTTTAAAATTTTTTTTTTATTTATTAGTCTTGTTTGGTATGAACACCACTGCCTCTACTTACACACTGTATAATAAAAAATTCTTTTGGTTTGCTCCAATAGTTAAACTGGTATAGTGGCCTGGAAATTTAAGGTATCATTCTTATTTTTATTATTAATATCTCTATCTATAAACATTGGGGTGACTGGTTGATTATCCATAAACATTTGGAATATTTTGAAGAAACACTGGAGTTGTTTCATTATCAATCTATCTAATACTTGTAAAATCAGTTTTTTTTTTTTTTAACTCTCTGCACCAGGTCTGGATTAAGCTAATGCAGGTCTTGTAGCATATATTATAAAGGGGACCTAAATTAAAAGATATACATAAATATTAAATCATAAATAATTTACTAGCATAGTGACAAAGCTTAAAGAGCAGACAAGCATTTAATTTCTATCAGCATGAATAAACAAACCCAGAAAAACATGAGGTAAATGATTCTAACGAGATATTTGAATAGATTTAACAGCCTCAATATAATGTTATCTGAAATCATGCATAATTAAAGCTGCAGCTCCACTGACAAGTAAACATTAACATTGTCAGATTGTAAGATGGTGATTTCAATATAGAGCTTGAGAGGGTTTAATGTGGGGCCCATTTGCTATTTCTGTTACTAGGGGTAATCAGGCATGGAACAAATAAATATGAAGAACTCAAGTTGTAATTACAAAGAATAAAAAAATGGAAAAAAGAATAAGCTATGTGCAATACGAAGAGTATCAGGGCAATGTTTAACTTTTGTGTCCACCAAAAAAAGGGTGTGTCAAATGGACAGTTATTCCCTTGACACTGCTATTACTATGTACACTTTTGATCCCACAGCAATATTTATTTATAAAATTATAAAAATATGTGAACCAAGTACAATGCTATATTTATTATTTACCTTTTATAAAGATTTATTATTTACAATCTTATAAAAAAAATAAATTTAAAAAGAAATCTTTTTATTTAAAAATTTATAAAAATTACAAAAGTATCAAAATATATAAACTAATTATAATGCAATATTTATTTACAATCTTACAAGTAACTATGAAAACAAGTTTTTTATTCAATCTAATGAATAAATAGTGTTTAATGTCTTTGTTGCCAATTCTCAAGAATAAAGAAAATGTATAAATTCCCTGTTAAATGTTTATGCTTTATTAAAAGTCTAATCATCGCTTTTTAAAGCAATAAACATTGTTGTGGGAGTTAAAAGTGTATATCGTAATAGTGGTGTTAAGAGATTAACTGTCCTTTTGATACACTTTTTTGTGAGCACAAAAGTTAAACATTGCCAAGATCAAGATATTGTAATGTATTATTTTTTTTTACAGAGGAATAATAGACAAATTAGTTATGTCATACTCTGTCGCAAATAGATCTCATTCTGATTCATTCTGCACGCTGGCCAGATGTGAATGCTACGAAGGCAGAAAACAAAATAACAAAAGTTGTATTATGTGCATTAGGCTCCATGCATCACATCCAGTATACAGGGTGAGACCTGGTGGTGGCCATTTGAAAACATTTCCACCAGTAAAAGAGATGCCACTTAAAAGCAGGCTCTGAGAATAACCAGGACACAGTTGCAGCCCAAGGCAGTTGCCAGCCGTCATGCAGGGCACTGCTGCTGCTACTGCCGCCTTGACCTCATCACCGTGACAACAGAGTTGCGACCCAGTCATAATGCAGGGTGCTGCTGCTGTCACTGTTGTCGCCTTCATTACCACCACTCAACATGACCGCACTTCTCAACAACCATTACCACTTCCTGGCTTGACCAACCACTTCGGGTATCCAGTTTTAACTTGAAACATCTCAACCTCGATTCCTCTCAGCTACAAGCCTTCATCGATAACAACACCCACTGTCACCTAGGTTTACCTCAACTCACTTACAAGGCATTCCCTTTGCAGTTGACACAGTAAACTCCATTCCACAGAACAGGCCAACCAACCCCCGCCATAAATTTGGCCTACCTCAGCTGGTTTGCAAGGCGTTCTCTTCAGTCAACCCCAATGACCTCTGTTCCACAGAACACAGCATACCAAAACCACACCAATTCAATGTCACCCTGGTTCAACATAACAGGTCTACCAACCAACAAAACAACTTACCATGGTGACCTTGACCAACCAAACATGCACCGACTATATCCTGTGACCTCGGCCAGACTGGTATAGAACTTCCAGCACTATGCTTACACCAGATCGTTATCCTGATAATCACCTACTGAAACTAACATTTCACCTATCTTCGACATAACTGTACAATATACTACCCTTCACTGACCTTACACCAAACCTACATGAGAATTAGGTCAGCACTATCCTCACACCCGACTGCTAACTGAAACTGACATTCCATTTATCCTTCAACATCTGTACTCTCTACCAACAATAATCTAATCCTCATCATTCCTTTCTCTCACTACCAAATGTCTAATATAACAGTTACAAACCCAGCAGCAATTCAATAAATTGAAAAAGGAATCAGTTTATAAAAACCTTTTAAAAAGGGACTTCCTTAATACTGCAAACCATTATTACAGTCGAAAGATCAGCTCTTATTGGGTGTCTCATAGTTGTAGCCTTGTGTCAGACTACTTAAGAAATACATAAAACAGATATAAAAAAATTAAGTAACATAGTTTGCCCTTCTGTATTTTTATTAGTTACAATTATAAAATTATGGTGAATATATACTGAATCTGGTTAACGAAGGGAGGTAACTTGCATAACATTATAGATTGAAAGCAGGCTGGAAGATATTTTTTTATACATTTTTATTTTAATAATCAATACACTCCAAGCAAGGCGATAACGCAAATGACTACTGGAAATGAAAGAGAGGAAAAAGACTTTACAAAGAACCGGAAATGCAAAAGTTTAAATTTCAGAGTTCAGGCAGGGATGTTAGAAGTATAGACTTGAAGTAGAAACCGAATCCTAAACAGGAAACAAAGGATAAATCTCTACTCTTGTTCAAAAGCCAGGAGAGGAGTGTGAATCTATCTACTCCTATTAAATACCAAACGAGCATTCAATTTGATTATTTTATTGATAATATACATAGAAAAAATAAAATACAATATGTATATTATCGATAAAATAATAAAAATTAATGTTCAACTGGTATTAAAAAAAACGTTTTAAAATCTGTTCCACTAGTGGAATAATGGACACTAAAATGTTGATTGATACTAACAATAACAGTGAAAATTTCAGTTTTCCTATCTGAATCTTCTGATGAATCATATTTCTTAATGTACTGATTGAATAAGCTCATGGTGAGTTTGAGAGCTATAAAATACTCATAGAAATTACCTTTAACAAAATATAGGGATAACAATTGTCATATAATAATTGTGCTTGTTCCTCACTTCCTTAGCATGTATGTTACACCCTGCCATTACCTCAGATAAACAAGGGACCATTCCTGTTTGATTGCAAGGATAGACGGAAGAAAAGATTATCAAAAGCAGAGTCTGGTTTTAGGGAAAGGAAGGGAAAAAGAACAAAAAGGGAAAGGAGATGAGAACACTCAGGTGTTTAACGTCCACATCAGTGAAATGGAAAATCTTATCAATTTTCAATTCTTTTCATTTGTACCCTCTTACTTCTTTAAATAATGACCTGCAATCATATTTATGATTGTTATTAGAATATTTTTGTTAAAGTTGTGAAGTTCAAATATTTAATGAGGCTATAATATGTTTGTTCAATCATTAACTTAAGAATTAAGATTAATCAGAAAATTTTCACAGGTAATTCTAATATATATGAACACAGGTGATTATTTAAAGAAATAAGAGGGTGCAAATTAAATGGTTAAAAATTTATAATGTTTTCCATTTTCCATATCACATTGAAACATTGGTTCTCGTATGATCACCAAGGTTAAGCAACATCGAACCTGGTCAGTACCTAGATGGGTGACCACTTGGAAATACCAGGTGTTGTAAGCTTGGATGTGCAGATAGTGTAATGAGTAATGGCTCGGAATTGGAAATCGAAAAGCCGAGTTCCAATTCCAGTCTGGTTTGTTATATTCACTTATGTGCAAATACCATCTCTTCTCCCCCAGCTATGGGTTAATAAGTAGGACATGTATCAGTAAATCATTGTTATCTCCAAAACATTCTTAAATTCTCAAAAAATATTCTCTGGCTTTAAATAACCTGGAAAGGGTTGGTAAGCTATATAAAAAAAAAACAAATAAAAAACATTTCACTGAAGCAGACATTAAATGCATGAGTGTTACTGTTCTTTTTTTCTTTCTTTTTCTTCCATCATTCCTTACATTCAAAATGAAATGGTCCATTAGTTATCCAAGGCAATGGCAGGACATAATGCATGCACTAACTTAGTAACTTACAGAGGAACAAGCAGTTTTACATGATTTTTACTGATTAGTCATTGAATAATGATTTATGGTTATCCATTTTTTTTTACTTTAGAGATTGGCAATTACAAAATATTCCTTATAAAATTAATTAAAATTACATTAAATTACGTTAAATTTAATGCAAAAAAGCAAGTATAATATGACTGAAGAAAAAAAAGAAGTAATCCTTGTATCCCATTTTGTATGAAATAGAGTGAATGAATCTAAAATAAAAAAAATAAGCTTACCATAAACATATCCAACAACTGCTTGCTGCACTTCTGAATATGGAATGCCAGCATCTTGCAAAGCTTTGGTCCCTTGAAGTCAAAGGAAAAAATATTTCTATTAATTTTCAACAATCTCTCTAAATTATACAGAAACATCGAGTATCCAAGAAAGATCACATTTTTGATATGCTGATGTGAATAAAGAATAAAAATGGTCAGGATTAGTCAGAGAAAAAAAAAAAAGAAACCAGAAACAAAAAAACTAAAAATACAAACAACATTTTGACCAACAGGTTTTTAATAATATTTAGACTGAGTAAAAAACTTCTGGACAAAAATACTAAGGTTTCTTATTTTCCCTCTCTGCAAACAGGGTCGCCTTCTTGGGATCATGTTTTCCACTGACATGAAGTGGAGTGATTATACTGAATCAATTGCTAGGTCTACTGCTAGGAATCTTGCTTCACTGTGTTGTGCCAGACAAATTTCTTGTCAGAATCCATCTTGTACATTTATAAATCTACTATTCATCCATGTATTGAATACTGCTGCCATATCTAGTCTGATGCTCCTCATATATATCTTGAAATTCATGACAAAATTCAAAAACGTAATGTAATCGATCCTGAACTGGCATCTTGAGTTCAGTCACTTTTTCAAAGTGACGTAGCTTCCTTCTGTCTTTTTGTTATATAGGAATAAAATGTTGCTGCCGACACTTGAGTTTGAACATAGATCACCAGTGAGCAAACACAGGTGATCCCATTATTGAATTAAGTAGACCACGTAACCATAGAGGAAACGCATATATGTAGGAAGTAGCTGATGACTAATAATAGTCATTTCTACTTTATCTTCTATTACTATACAGACCGCTATTCTGTACTCTATTCACTATGCTATTTCTTTATATGAATTACTATTTGGTGGTTACTTGTCGAGCAAGTATTATTGGGCAAGTACTATTAGTGCGAGTGATATTTGATGGCGTCTGACACCAGTATTGTTCAACAGTGTACTACAGTTGTATCTGTGATTACAAAGTCACTACTACAACGAGAATTTACTAACGTGACAGCGAGTATTCATTGGCATCACAAAAGTGGCAATGACTGTTTGTTGACATCACAAAACTTTTCTACAAATATTTTCATGGCAATTGTTCTGATGAGGTTTCCTCCTTGGTGGCTTGACTGCATGAATTTAAACATTCTACTAGATTGGCAATTAGGTCTCACAGTTTTACTGTTGAATTAGCTAGATGCAACCATATGTTCTTCCAATTTTTAGCTTCCCTGCCACATTCAATCTTCAAAAATTTAAATGCAACATCAATAATTGCCATATTCTGTCTTCTTGAATCCTGTTCTTTTATTATCCTTTCTCCTCATTAAAGTCTTCTCATTCTCTTTCACTCCCAATAAACCCTTGCATCCTAGTGGCATTATCACCTTGCTTGGGGTGAAATGATTTTAAAAAAAATATGATATACAATATATTAATAAAATTATTATTGTCAAAGATCAATAAATTATTTCTTTTTTTTTTGTTTCACAAAAAACAAGGTGATAATTCCACTAAAACACAGCCACTTACATGGAGTGAAAGTGAATGAGAAGACTGAGAATGGGTAGGATTGAGGAAAGGACAAAAATGGAACAGGGTTCAAGAAGATGAAAGATGGCAATTGACATTACATTTAAATTTTTGAAGATTATAGTTATCAGGAAAGCAAGAAATTGTGAGGGAGTTCCACAGGGGGGGAAGTGTAAGAAAAGAAACTGTTAGAGTAGAAGTGACAGTTGCATCAAGTTAGTTCAACAGTAAAACAGTGAGACCTAGCTGCCAATCTAGTAGTACACTTAAATTCATGTAGTTAGAGAACTAAGGAAAAAGGCTCATCATAGCAGTTGCCATGAAAACATTTGTAGAAAAGACAGAGGGAAGCCATATCATGTTGGTGAAAAAGTGACTGAAGTTGAGAGATGCCTGGTCAGGGTTGATTACATTACAGAACCTTCTTTGGATTTTGTCAAGAATCCTGAGATGAACAGCAGGGGTATCACACCATATATAATGCATGGATGAATGGTAAATTTATAAATGTGCAAGATAGATTCTGACAAGAAAAATTTTTCAGGCAGGACACAATGAACCAACTTTCCTTGGAGTAGATGTAGCAATTGATTCAATATGGTTGCTCCACTCCAAAGCTCAGTGTGTTGCTATCCTGGAGTTTAGCATCAACCATGCTGATGGCAGGCAGAAAAGATTGTCTGTAGTGATTAACTAAAAGCATTTTTGTTTAGAAGGCACTAAAAATTTACAAGCTATTTCTTGCCCCATTTAGCCATTGATTGGAGGTACTTTTCAAGAGAAGTTTTCAGGTTTATTTTGTCAGGTCTGTCGGATTTGCTACTAAGACAGGAGTAAATGTTTGTGTCATCTGCATAAATACCTAGTTGGGAACTGATGACATAGCGGAGATCATTGAAGATTAGAAACAGTGTAGGTCCAAGGAGAGAGCTTTATGGGATCCCTATGTTAATATGATATGATCTAGAAATGTGCCTGTTCAACACAACCTTCATTGCATGATTTATTAGAGATGATTGAAGGCAAATAATTTTCTCATGACACCATAACCCTTGAACTTGTGTAGAAAGCCAAACCCTGTCAAACAACTTTGAGATCACTAGAGCCAAAACATGATGTTCACCATTCTTATCAAAAGCTTGATAGACAAATTCAGTGATGGTCGTTAACAAGTCGGCAGTAATCTTGGTTTGGTCTGGTTTAGTTTTGTTTTGGTTTACGGCATATCAACCTCAATGGGTTATTTAATGCTGACAAACTAAATTTTTAAATGTATAGCTGGTAATATTTTTTTCAAAATCTATTTCTGGTAATAATTTTTTACAAAGTATTTATGGTATTATAACCTATTTTTACACTTCCATAGTGTTTTGATCCCATTTTGGTGATTAACTATTTACCCATAGCTGGGACCCTAACAGGTGTTACCACCCCAGATCAGGGGGGACCTGGGAACGCCAGCAATTAAGAGGTTGTTTTACGCTCCTCAAAACTGCCTGATCAGAGGCCTTGCTGTCAGGCACAGTTTATCGTCATACCCAGGATGGGGCAGACCTGGTGAAACAAAAATATATGATTCTGATTTATATTTTTTGCAGATATTGTCAACATTTTCAAATATTCCAATTGTTTTTGAGAAACTGTAGTAAATAATACTCAATTTGATTAATGATGAACACCATGTTAGTTTTCTTGCATTTTCATATTGTTTTAAATAAAATATTAGCAAATGACATGCTTGGTAGATTTAAGTAAGTACCAAGATATAATACCTGCTTCCAAGGCCATTTCTGGGTAGTCAAAGTTTTCACGGCGTCCTGGCTTTTCAAACTGAAAAATAAAAAGTACAAATAAATATAATTTAGGCATTGCAGATTTTCTAAGTAAAAATAACATTTGCTATCAGATCTGAAAAAAAAAAAAAAAAAAAAAAAAAATCTCCAAAAAAAACCCTCAGTGCCAATGCATCACCAGACTATGTTGCAGGTACATTTTCACAGGGTGGAGTTGCTAGCCCCATATCCAACCAATTTTGAATTCAGAGTTGTTCTTCTCTCAGACTGGTCACCACCCAAGATTAGAGAGCCCAGTCTGCACTCTTATTTAACCTATAGATGAGTAGAGAAGAGAATACAATAAAGTTGGCTGGGGCACCTCGGCGTGGTGTAATGGTTAGCAAGCTTCAGTTACTACTGAAAAGTGAGTTCAATTCTTACTGGATGCCCCATACTTTCGGCCTTGTGCCACATCTAAGCTATGCTTGGAAAATCTCTACAATAAAGTTGGCTGGAATTTGAACTTGACATTCCAAGGACGTACGGTGGAGTAATGGATAGCACCTCAGATTGAGGAATTGGAGAGCCGAGGTTAAATTCCAATCGAATCCATTACACTCACTTATGTGCTAATACCCTTGGGAAAGGTATGAATCTTCTTCTTCTCCCCGTCCCAGCTATAGGTAAATAGCAGGACAGACTGGGTTCTATAGATTCGGATGGCAACTGGTCTACCGAAAAAAGAAATGGCAACCTACTGCGGGAAAAAAATCAGCCTCATCAGTCATGTATCGAAAGATACATGATCACTTAAGCATGTATCATGCATGGCACATAACTGACTGATGCCCATTCTACTTTCCATGTTGATAAATGCTACTTTCTCAAATTATATTCAAATGATTTTTAATATTTTTTTTTTAATTTATATCTTTGTCCCTGCAGTAATGTTACTCTATTTCAAGTTTATATACGTAAAGGGTGTCCCAAAAATGTTGACATCACTTAAAATGTGAATATCTGAGTAACTACATGTCCCAGGCAAACAAAATTAAATAGGCTTCATGTTGAACAATAAAAGCTTTATCAAAATTCAAACAAGATATTCAAAGGATGTAGATTTTATGACCAATTTCACAAATGTGCACCACATGTGACATGACAAGTTGGTAGTCCAGCTCCTGACAAACACACTGTAGCATGTTTTGCATAACATTCTCCAGCAGCCTCAGTAATTTTCTGCTTAAGTTACTCTAGGCTTGTAGGAAAAAGGAGAAATATAGACCTGTCTTTGCACATAGAAAAAATATTACAAGGTGTCAAGTCAGGTGAATGTGGTGGCTATTTCGACAGCTCGATCCATCATCCTGGAAGATCCTCATTGAGATAAGTCTGCACAGTCAACTTAGTTTCTAAACATTTTGTTAAAGTTTGAGATCATTTAAGCGAGAATTGGCTATTCTATTAGACTACAAAATGATATCAATTTTTTTTGGGGGGGGACACAAATTAGAATTTTTTTTACACTGTTTAATTGTTCAGACTGTTGTTCTCATCTTTGTTGCCATATTCATGATGTTTCAACTGTTGTATGCTCTGGCCTTCTTCAGGTGATTGGAATTTCAAACTGAACCCTTTATAGATTGTTATAGTTCTACATGCCATGCCTCTTCCAGATATTTCAGTTATCTCCCCTTTAACTCAACTCGCCAAGTTTTTGTTCACCTCTGGGTATTGAACTCACAACTCTTTGGATAAAATCACTGGATCCAACCAATGCTTTTATCTACTGGGTCTTGTGTCCTTGAGCTCAGGTGGCCCACTGCTTGCTTCTGTCTCTTTTACCTTCAATATATCTTGTGAGTATCAAACTCTCCAAGCCTTCTTTATTGGATGTTCAAGAAATTTCAGCTTTCTCTTTTTGATTCTGAAGATAAGTGGCTTTTTTGTTTGCATTTTCCTTAAGTTTTCCTCATTGCCAGTTTTCTCAGCATCCTGCTGTAGAACCACATTTCTGTTGCGTCCAGTTATCTCTTCATACATGAAGAACTTGTCCAGCATTCACTGCCATATAGAACGATTGATATTACATAGTAATTCAATTTTATTTTTACCTTTTTATTTTTACTCATGTTCACAAGGCCCAAAAGCCCTTCAAGATACAGGGTCACTGTGTACAGTTGTATTAGCATAAGAAAGGACAAGAGTTAGGTGTATAGACTTGAAGTAGACTTAGTATTTTTTTAGCTTTTGGAGTGCATGTGGTTGATAAATACAATGAACACTTTTTATTTTCTCTTGTTGGCCCATAACATCAGAGGTAGGTAATGGTGGTCTGACAGTATAGGTTGAAACTTCCTGCTAATAACCCATAATTTATTTTGCATTGTTACAGATAGCAATCTGGCAAAATGACATCTGATGTGAAAGTGTATACAAAGCAGAGGTATATTATTGAATTTTGTCATGCAGAAAAATTTCACCCATGATATTCATCAGAACAGTCTGAACATTTATGAAGATCAGACAATGGATGTGATCACAGGAAGTGTAGGTAATGTATTTCAGTGTTGGTTATGAGTAAATGAAAAAACTATTTGGTAACTGAAGGATTTCTTTCCAATGGTGTTATTGGGATCCCCATATCGGGTGTAGTTTCCATAAAAACTACTTTGGGAGTGTTCCTCATATTATATTGAAGATCAAAAATTTATTTTTATTATTACTTTATTGAAAATAATAAATGATTAAATGTTTTACAAATAGTAAACATTAAATTATTAATTTTTTTTAATTTAATTTTCATGAAATCATGATATATTAAAATAGAAGAGCTGAGACAATTATTCCTTTTTGGAAAAAGAAATCACAGAGGATACCTTTATTCCAACCACCCATTTTATTAAATATTTACCACTTTTGTACTGACTACCCCATCTATTTGAAACTAAAATGCATTTTCTTAAAAATTGTAGACATTTCCAAAGTTATAAAAAACAAATTTTATCAAAAGGAACTTATTTTTGAAGGTTCATAAATATATTAGTGGTAAGAATAAGGTTGTCCTGGGTGGCGAATTCCTGCTTTTAACAAACCTAAATATGAAGAGGAACATAAATTAAGTAAGGATGGGCAATAGATATAAAAAAACATAATTCTACCAAGATAATTTTACCGCAATAAAGAAGCCATAATTTTATATACTAATCTTTGCTGTCCACTGGTGATGCAAAAAAAAAAAACAATATTTCAGTATCTGTCTATATTTCTGGGATGAGGTATTATGTACACTATTTACATTATTCGGAATTTGTCCCATATTTATTACAATGTTTTGGCCGTTGTACGGTCCGGCCTTCTTCAGGTGGTTAGAATGTCGAACTGAATTATTGCCCCACCCATCTACTGGAAATACAAAGGTAATAATCATTTGAAGCATCTTTGTACAGAAAGCTTTTCATTAACTTTGTTTTTTTTTTTAATGTATTTGCTATTAAAATTTTAATTCATTTTAGGTATTTAATTTTTTTTAATCCAAATGAACTTAATTTAAAATGACTTTTACAGGAAAATATCTATAATCTTGTGATGTTAATTTTTGACATTTTATACTACAGAGTGTGTAGAAAGTCACTGTGCACTTAAATTTTTATTAACAGACATGTTTCAATATAGAATATAGGAGGAGAGTATGAATGAAAATTATAAACAATATTGTTAAAACCATATTGGTGTGAAATCTGAAATATAAAAAAATATGATTAGAAAAGCATAAAGTAACTCTCTGAACACTGTCTATGTATAGCATTCATCACAAGAAATGTAAATCCTGAAAAATATTTTGAAGTTATCTTCCTTAGGAACAAATCAACATTATATATTGATTTATTAACTCTTGTCATTCATTTTCCATTTGTGCAAAAGAATTAATATTATTTATGTCATCATCTGAATGCAAGGTTATTTTTAATATATCCTTTAAAAAATGATTTCTTATTTGCATATAGATAAAAAAAAAAGTGATAAGATTACTGCATGGTACAAACTTTGAAAGTCAAATTGGGTTATCAAAAGATGACTTTCATAAAATGGTGAGAATTCACTATAATAAATCAAATTGAGATAGCACTGAACATGTGAGGATCTTGTGCATCATGGTCAAAATTTCATAATTTTGTCACTTAGTCAATAATGCATTTATTTGCAATCTCATAGGATATATAAAAAGGAAACCATTTTCTTTCAAAAATTGGATATTAATGATGGTTTAATATTAATAATCAAAATATAAAGTCAGTTTTTTATAATAGCAGAACTAGCCCCTCCCACCCTCCAGTAACAAAATATAACCAACCAGGAGACACACATATATATATATATAAAACAGATAATGAACTTTTGATAATAAAATCATTTCATTATATTCCTATCAGTAACCCTTGTATGGCGAAAAGCAAAGGTCAGATTAAAAAAAAAATAAAATAAAATGCTTGATTTTAAACATGTGAAAACTCTTTGTCAGGCATTACAGGTAAAACATTGATTTAAAAAATGTTTCATTTTGTAACTTAGTTTTTTAAAAGATTAACTTGGCTTTTATGAAGAGTGAATCAGCCTTCAGAAAAAATATGTCTTAGAAACTATTTAGCTATAACAGGTGATCATTATCTCGGTTAATAATTTTTAAGTAAATTTTACAATATCTAAAAAGACACATTGTTTGGTTTTTAATTTATGAAGAGTGCTCCAAAAGTAATGCTTCCTATTGTTGATCCATTATTTTATAGGCAGATGCTGGGTGTATGGGAGTAGAGGTAGAACCTTTTGACTGAAGTTATATTGTTTTTAGCCTTGTTACTGATAGTAGCTGAATGGTAACCATAGAAAAATAGCATCTAATATATATATATATATATATATATAAAAACAAAAGTAACCCTTTACATTTGTTCCTTATAGATGGAAGCCTAAAATATGTCGACTACATACTCTACAGCGGCGGGGTAAGACAGTTCTACCCAGAAGGGGGGGGCACCTATCAAGTAATGCTTAACCATTAGCACTCTAAAGATGATTTATTCCCAAAGCAAAATGTTTGTCCTACAATTGTAAGTGATTCCATTTGCTGAACAAATGTTATATTTGAATCCCATGGTTGTGTTATCATGTCCTGCTATAGCAACAATGAAAACCACCTTGCTTGAAATTCAGAATGAGGCCATTGCAGTTGAGGAGGCAGAATCAAAAGTAATACATGTGAATAATGCATAGTGTTAACAATTAAAAAAAAACTCAACTAACCAATATTTACTTATTACTGAACCAAGTAAATGTTTATATATGCAAATATTTAATAAAAAGAAAAAAAAAAAAAGATTGATTTCAACATTAAGAAGGGTTAACACACCAAAGTCAACCAACCCAAAGACATTCATCATTACTTGCTGTACATTTATGGTGACCAAACGGTGGATGTGAGCACAGCTAGATGGTGGGTAATGTGTTTCGGTAGTGATGACAACAATGTGTCTAAAAAAGCGGATCTCATTCACTGATGCAGATTTTTATGAGTACAGCATGTAAGCTCTTGTTCATTGCTGGTAAAATTACACTTTCAACTTTACTTAATGATTTCATTTTCCATGCAACTAGCCCATATACTACTCACATATCCACATAAAAATTAGAATTACAAAGGCTTACTCTAGTTCTCTTTTAATGTTGTCAGTGACAAGCTTTTGTTAAAATCAATAAATAGTTCACAGGGTGGTTTATACTCAGGTCTTTTTCAAAAGATATAAACAAAAACCGACGAGTGATGTTAGCGTCAATCTGTGGGTATGTACTACCTCCTCGTGGTGTTGGTTCTGTAATATACCAGTGTGATGTTAAATAGGCAGAATGGATTGGAATTAAGAATAAATCAACATGTACCATATTGTAATAGTTTACATGGGTGTGTCAGTATATCTGGGCTGGAAAGAGCAGAGAATTTGTTGCAAAACCATCAGTGTGCTCAGTCCTATAGGCAAGACATGTTTTCAGTACTGAAAAAGGCTCATTTAAATTTCCACTTAAAGATCCTATACATATATAATCTAGAGATATTAAGTTTTCCCAGCCCTCCCTCTGTAAGCAGAAAGAGTGTTTTTTTTTTGGCCTGAATGTTATCAGCCTTTGATGATTATATAATTAAAATAACACACACACACACTTCGCAGATGCGAATTGAGTCACTGTCGGTCACTGGGCGTGTTTCTAAAAATAAATACACTAAAAAATCCACTTTCATCCCTACCGTGTGCCGACGGCTTAATGGTTAGAATCTCCGATTGACACCAATTCAGTCGGGTTTCGATCCTAGCTAGAGGCAACCGGATGTCTAGCCACACTGATGAGCTGTGAAACAGCGAAACAGTCTGTCTGTAGATGACGTTTATATATATATATATATATATATATATATATATATATATATATATATATACACACACACACACAGATTTCATTAAAAATGACTTACAAGATAGTGCAATTAATTTTTCATATGTTCTTATAATTTTCTTCTTTTCTGGATGTAAATTATATAGAAATTGTCTAAATGTTTTGTATGTCTGAGCACTTTTGGCTCATAAAATAAACCAAACTTTTATTTAAGTTTATTTGTACATTACTAGAGGCACAGTGGAGTAATGGATAGTGGCTCAGATTGAAGAATCGAAGAACAGTCTGAATTCCAGTGGAGTTCATGACATTCACTTATGTGCTAATGCTCTTGGAAATGGTATGAGCCCATCTCTTCTTCCCCACCTCAGCTATGAGCAAATAGCAGGTCAGACTGGGTCCTATAGCTTTGGGTGGTAACCAATCTAGGAGAAGGTCAACTCTGAATTCAAAACCTAATGTGCCAACCGAGGGTGGCACACACCATATTCTGTGGTCTTCAGCTATCGGTCAAGAGCTTGGAGACAAAATGGATACCACGAAGTTATCTGAATGTGTACTGATATGATCGTGAGGAAGAAGAAGAATCAAAATTTGTCCTTCTGCTTTTAGGTTCCCCCCCACCCCTGACAAGAGGATTGAAACCATCAAGAGTTAAAAAAAAAATTTAAATTGTACATTTGTGTACCAAATACAAGTGCCAGCATGATTAAATTATTTCCTTTAATTTTTCTCCCACCCCCACCAGGACAGTGTTTATTTGGTACCACATGATTATTTTGTTCTTTGACTCACATAAAAATTCCTGTTGAAATATTTATCTGAATGTCCAAGCTTATTTTGTAAGTTGAAAAATTACCACAAACATTATTGTTCCAGATGCCACCTGTATTTGGTACAAAAAGTAGTTAGAAAAAAATATTCTTGATGGTAATGATAATGATTCAAATGACTTAGCCATTACATTATAAGGAAGCATTTAGTATCCATTGACTGAACAGCCAGTGTTACTCTATTCAAGTTTTTCTTCACTCTCTGGTCATCATGCTAGGATCAAAGTGTAGTATCTGCAGATAAACTACATTTTATATCTTTATTGTGTTCCTGTCTTCAGGCAGAGTGCAACTGAAAATATTATTGAGAAGTGATGCCAGCACAACTAACAATTGTGGAAATTGGGCTATTTTTTGGTCTGGCTTGTTTGACTTCCGTCGTTGCACCAAAGAGAGGGTTGGTGAGTTATCAGAGCCAGCTAGATAATGGTCGTGCAATTTGGGGCCTTAGTTCATGCACAGGCATTTGGGCTCCCCTCTTTAAACTGGCCTTGTGCCATATCCGGTCACCATAAGGAATTATAAACTTAACATTCATTTTTTAAAACAATAATAGATTTTTAATTAATTTTTAACAATATTTATTTGTTGAATATTCAATAAAAAAATTTCATTTTTATCTCATTTTATAAAAGCAAATACTGAAGACCATTTTAATTTCATTTTTGGTGATTTTTGTTTTAAGCAAATTGAAACTGGGCAATAATGATGTGCAATTTTGTTAGTTATTCATTGATTCGTTTTCTATGTTCTTTCAACACTTTGCAGGTTATTTAAAGCCAGAAAACAGTTTTAAATGGCAAGAATATTTTTTTGACAATAATAATAATTTCATGATACAAGTCCTTAATTAACCCATAGCTGGGGGGAAAGAGGTGGATTCATACCTTTCCTAAGGGTATTTGCACTTAAGTGAATATAACAAACCTAACTGGAATTGGAACCCAGTTCTCCATTATTAGGATTTGAGATATAAAATTTTTTATTCTTACATACATTTTCTAAAGAAATTATGTATTTTTTTTATTTATTACACTAACATTTTTTACACTAACAATTTTTTTTTCTTTTTTAGATAATGATTTTTCCAGATATAAATTGTACTATTTAACTAATAGGTGGTGGGAGAAGATAGTTTTCTACCATTTCCAAGAGTATTTATTTGATTGTAAGTGAATATAATGAATCCAACTGGAATTAGGACTTGGCTCACCAACTTCCAATTCTGAGCCACTATCCATTACACCACCTGCACATTCCATTTTGTCAAATTTAATCTATATTTATTTTAATGATAAAGTGTGAATATTTTAATAGTTATTTTATGTTTACTAGAGATTTTCAAAAAATTTATATGTACTATATCTTTCAAATGTTATAATGCATCAATTAACAACATTTTTTTTTGTAACAGTGATGGAATCTGGGTGTGGTGCAATCTTAAGACCTGAGTATGATCTATGCATTGTGAGGAAAAAAAAATTATTTTATTAGATAAAAAAAAGAAAAGCACAAAATGTGAGAACTATTGTTCTAATCTTGGTTGATATAGATTATATAGACAATGTTTCAACTAAGTACCCTCTGGTCATCATCAGAATATCCATTACTTGGCTGATATGAGATATCTGTTGATTATTGTAATAATGTGTCCCTATTGTTCATTTTTGCTTTTTTGTGTGTCAGTACCAGATTGAGGGATTGAACTCATGACCACTAGCTGACAGTAATGCATGTATAACCAACTCATATATCTACTATCTTGAAGTTTTGTGTTTTTGGAGGCTTTTATATTCAATGTCAGATGGGTTTGACATATGGTTATGATGACAGATTCATGTTGCTTTTCATAATTTAGTATTTCATTTCTGAGATGAGTAATTGTTAATATTCTTGTATTATTTCAAAGTGTTGTTCTCATCTTGAGAAAAAAATGTGAAAACTAGTTCTGTTATTTAAGATGCCTCAGCATAAACTCAAATGGCAGAGACTGAAATTAATACACAAATGCAGAGGTGCTGAAAACTTCTCAAACTGACCCACTTCTCAAAATGTGAGCAAATAAGCAAACCACTCATTCTTCACTCCAATGATTCAACAGCTGAGTAACAACTGCATTTGTTTGTTTTATTGTGTTTTCAGTATATTAGCCTAGAGTCATGAAAGATTCTGGGCAGAAGCCATGCTGAATTTTTTGTGTGTTGTTCTTAAGTGTAGGTCAATTGCTTAAGATAACACTCTGAAACTATTGTTTAGTTATCAAGTTCAGAGTTCATGCAGAGATATCATTCCATGAATTATTCAGATTATGTTTTTTTTTTTTTTTTGATGATTTGGACATTACACTTACAGTCTACCTTTAGGTTAAATTCCATGTCGTAATTTTAAAGAAGGAAGCTTTGAACAGAGAATATTTATCTCATCAACAAATTAAAAAAACCCAAAAAAAACAAGTGTATATGTTTCATTTTCAATACTGCCTTTATTTGATTTTTTTATTTTACAGTTTTTCTGGGTACTTATCTCCCCCAAACCAAAATTAACAAATGTGTTTCCGTCCGGTCATTTTTAAGGTCATTGAACTGTTCTTGTTGTAAATAACGATAAAAATAAGAAATGAATTATAGCCTTCCTTATGATTATGCAAGGTTTCTTTGTTTTTGTTCAGACGCGTATATGAAATAATAATAATAAATATCATAATTTAAAAAAAAAAAAAAAAAAAATATTGTGACGTAATAATAATCACCATAAACTGGAACAGGTGTCCGCTGGCGAAAGGCATGCTGATTTAATTTGAAATTTTATATCAGAACTGACATTTAAAAAAAATTATATAAAATTTCTGTTATTTTACTTAAAAAATTCATTCTAAATTTTTGTTCACGTTCAGCGTCAGCTTGCTTGAATTTTAATAAAATTTTACTACACTACAGTATTTTTAATCTTCATGGACAAGGCGAACAAATGGATGTCAATTTATTTTATTGTTTTTAATTTTAAATAATTTTCCCATTTTCTATATTTATGTAGACAATATTTACAAATGTAGGAGGGTAAAAAAAAAAAAAAAAAAAAAAGTTTTCAATTTTCTTAAGTGACTCATTATTTGATTATTTTATTTAAGTTTTATTTAACATTATCTTTTTTTTTTCAAGGATTTTGCTCGGGGCATCAAAGAACTTCAAATTTGCCAATCTAGTAATTTTAGTTAAGTTGTTAATTTTTTTTTCAACGTGTCAGAAACACAGAAGACAGTGAAACGAACTATTTTTCTTTTACTAAGGATGATTAAAAAGTATTTGTTGACAAATTTTCTTTATTCTTCTTAATGAAGGCTTCAAATAAAGAAAGAGAAAAGTTGTAAATTTAAATAAAAAGACAAGGAACAAGAGAGACTAGAGATTGTTTTGGGAGTTTTTCAAATATTTTTCTTGTAAAAACTAGTTTTATTTTAAGATTTTTAAACATTTATTTACAAAACGTGTGGTATAATTCAAAAATAGAAAAGTAAATTTCACTTATTCATTTTTTCCTTTAAATGTTAATTGTCAATTTATTAGTTTTAGATTATTTTTAAATAAATGCTAGAAAATTAGCTTTAAAATAAAAATGATAAAGAAAAAGAGGAAAAATATTGAAAATAGTCGACAAATGTCTGAATCTTTTCAACAGACCTGTTTACGACAATGTGGCTTTGATTTTACAATAAAACCTCCAACTCCAGATGTTTAGTTTAATTAACAATGAAATATTTATTTTATCAGTTAAGTAAAAATCGTTAAGAAACAACTTTAAAACAAAAAGTAATCAGTAAAAAAAAATTAAACATTATTTACTAAAAAGACAAATTCTTTTATTTTTATCGAAGGAGATTTATGTATAAACAAAAATAAACACATTTTATGTTTTTTTTTTAATTATTTCTTTTGAAAATTACTAAAAATGATTTATGAAGTTGAATGTTAAAAATTGTTACATTTTTTTAAAGAAATTTTATTTAAAAACAACCTACAACTGGCATCTCAAAGAAAATTATTTTTTTTTTAGAGTTTTATTTTCTTCTTTATTTTCAATATCAAAATTATTTTATTAAAAAGAAAATTTTAAAAAATACTTGAAAAATCAAAAACAAGAAAAACTGATCGAGTGTGTTTTTAAAAAGACAAACTTAGTTAAAATAAAAAACACGAAAAAAAAATATCAGACTGTATTTAAAGTTTGTATAAGCAACTGTTCTTTCTACTGTGTGTACCGTATTAAAGATACACACATACGTAAAATTATCTGTTTATATAGGCAAATTATGTGCTTTACCTTCGTCATTCCGACCCCAATGACATAAACCTTGTGGTTAGTAGAGCAAGAAGAGGCAAGAACCGGCGCCATGTTGTTATTGAAGTGGCGATAGTAAGACTAATATTTAAAAGGATTTTGTTGTTACGCTGCCTCTACACAAACAACTGATGCTTGTGTCTGGAATCGAATGATTCGCATCTGGCTTTTATAGTTTTATATACATATATAACCAGAGAGATAGATATCTACAAATATACGCTCTCTTTTAGTTTCCCTCTCTCACAACAATCACCACCACTCCCGCCAACACAAAAAGAAAACGTAACTAACATAATCTTATGTCGCTATTTATCTCACAGTGTCTCTTCCTACTATATTGTTACTATTACCAAAGTCAAATATTAAACTTTAATAATTAAAGTAATCAAAATAATATTAATCGAACCTCATAAAAATTAGTGACTATTTTATTTTCCTCAACATTAAAAAAATGTACCTCACTAATTCTTGGGAGTGGACTTGCTAGAGTTCAATTATTAACCTTTGGCTTTAAAACCATAATAATGCAAAAAGGGCAAACAATCTGTCCCCTTATTTCCGCACACACCAAGGAATGAATGATGATTCACTGAGGAGTTATATAGTCTCTCTCTATTATTTTTTTTTATGACGAGTTGAAACCAATATGTACAACAGGCTTGAATTTGAAGGACGGTCCCAACTCCCTATGAAGTTGTTTATTTAGTTCTCAGTCTCACTCCGCCCTGACTACAAACTTATAGTTTATTTAAAACAAGTGATCTGGAAACATCTAGGGATCACTACTAGCTGTTGGCAGTGCCGGATTTAGATAAAATGAGGTCCAAGGCTATTCCACTTGTGAAGCCCCTCCCAATCGCTGACTTTATAAAAACCTATAATAACAATCAAACAAAAATATAATTAAATAAACCTTTGCTGGCATTCCCCCCCAACCACACCTAGATTTTGAGACCCTACCAAGCCTATAGGTAAATCTCACCCTATCTATCAGTCATTATTATTGATTTAAACATACCTTTGCAATGTACAAACTTGTTAAATCTTGCCTTATTTTATTAAATATTATTTTTTGTGGATACCCATATTTGATTAGACACTCTGTTAAATTGTTTAAACTATATTTATTTATTTTTGTCTACCAGCCTCAATATTTGAAAAATCTTATCAGAGAAAAATATGCACTCTCCAGCAGGATCCAAACCTGTGTCCCCCTTGGCAGGAGAAACTGTTGTTAGATCCAATGTGCTTTTGACCGTCTCAGCCATGAAGTGTGTCAATGATCAAGCAAAGTGCAACAGTGCCTTAAAAATGCAAATCATTCTTAGTCTCCCAAAACATTCATATTTGCTCAGTTTTATATCCTATCATAAGGGTTAAACTTCACCAAATAAGCCTGGTAGTTGGGATGATTGGTTTAGTTGTCAATTACCTGACAATGCAGACGTATGGATAGTGTAACAGTTGGCATGAAAAGTAAAATCGACAAGTTGAGTTCTGGTTGATTCTATTTTGTTTATATCATGCTAATGCTCTTGATAAAGGCATGAATTCATCTTCCTGCTATGGGTTAAATAGCAGAGCAGTCTTGAGTGGCAACCTGTCTAGGAGAAGGAAAACTCTGAATTCAAAACCAGGCTGAAGAGAGATGTGGTACATCAGGATATCTTTCCCAAGATACACTACTGCAGCTACAGTACATGTGGTGTCCCTACAACCCTAATGCATCACAATAATTGTGACATAACCAAAACATGTGGTAGGTAGGACTGTGTTATATCTGCGGCATAGCTAGAATATGTGTTGCCTGGGACAGTTCTTGAATTTTCTACTGGCAGCCCTTGAATTTGTTGACCCTACCACTCAGAACCCCCCACCCCAAAGGACTGTGTTATATCTGCGGTATAGCTAGAATATGTGCTGCCCGGATCAGTTCTTGAATTTTCTACTGGCAGCCCTTGAATTTGTTGACCCTACCACTCAGAACCCCCCACCCCAAAGGACTGTGTTATATCTGCGGCATAGCTAGAATATGTGCTGCCCGGATCAGTTCTTGAATTTTCTACTGGCAGCTCTTGAATTTGTTGACCCTACCACTCAGAACCCCCCACCCCAAAATGCAACATATTGTTGCAAAATAACTCCCTCTTTTTTATATATATGTTCTGAGTGGTAGGGTCAGCAAATTCAAGGGCTGCTCAGTAGAAAATTCAAGGACTAGTTTGTGTACCATTATAATATTACTTTCCCATACTCCGTGGCTGAGTCAGTATAAGCATGTTGGATCTAATGATTGTTTTTCCTGCCAAGGGAGAAGTAGGTTTGAAGACTGCTGAAGAGCACTTATTTTTCTTTAATAAGTTATCTCAAGTATTTAGGTCAGTTAACAGAAATAAATATACTGTTTAATAAATAAACTGAATGTCTACTCAAATATGGGATATTCCCCTACAAATAACATTTAAGTAATAATACATACATATATATATATATATATATATATATATATATATATATATATATATATATATATATATCGCACAATAGTGCACAAATGTAATATAACAGAGCTATTAAGTATATATTAATAAATATACATATTGTCCCTCATCGCTAGCATGACTTGAAGTTTCATGCATGACAATCTTCAGGTGCTGGGTAGTATATATATATATATATATATATATATATATATATATATATATATATATATGTGTGTGTGTGTGTGTGTGTGTGTGTGTGTGTGTGTGTGTTTAACCAGCATATCTTCATTCAAAAATGTGTGGTTGAATAATCTATACATATTATGTCTATTTATTTTTATTTTAGTCCTCTCAAATTCACAGATCAATTTTTTAATGTTGTTATTAGACTTATTAAAGAAGGTGCCATAGTCCTTTTGATTTCTTCTATTTTCCAAAGCACTTTTAATCTCATCCAAGATCAATTTTGGGGGTGAATTGCTAAGACAAAAAATTGATGTAATTGATAGTTGTGAATTTTTTTGTAAATGTGCATGAAACATACTCTGTTAATTCAAAAATTAATATTATCTAAGTCTGCCTTGGTATTTAACCCATAGCTGGGGGAGGATGGATTCATACCTTTTTCATGGACACACACACGTGTGTGTGTGAATATGGATTGGATTCCAACAGAATGACAGGATAAAGAACAAATAGGAAATGTAATCTAACATGCAATTTATATTTGTAAATAATCATGAGGAGAGCTGTTTCAAGACTTCATGGCACACTGTGCACCATTTCTCTGTCAACAATTCTTTCAAAAAGTGTGGTTGGTTCTACACAAACCTTCACCACTATAATCAAGTCATCTGTATGGGTACTTTAGCAATTCAGTCCTAAACTGAACAGTTGGACCTTCCTATGTTGAAATTTGATAAGAGGCCACCATATATAGAGAGATTTTACAAAAAATGTATCAAGAATTAGATGCAAAAAAAAGACAAGAAATTCTGAGTACAGATTTATATATCAAAAAGTATTGGAACTGTTGCTATGGTAATGGAGCTAAAGTACATGAAGTGATGCTGATTGACAAGAACTGATCTTGAACTCTGTTGTTCTCACTCACTTCCATTGTTTATAGCAGTGCTTGGAAGGAAAGTATGTAGAGTGTACCCATCTCACCCCACACCACAGAGGTTCCATCAGTGATCATGGCTTGTGCAGTAGTTTTTGGCCAAGTACAACATTCCCCAGGTCTGACAACCACTATATTCCCCAGATCTCGCCCCTTGTGACTTTTCCTCTTTAAAAATCAAATCCCACCTGAAAGAAGAAAAATTTTAAGACATCAAGGAAATCCAAGAGAATGCAACATAGCAACTGCTTACTATTCCAAAAAAGGAGTTCCAGGAATGCTTCCATAAATTGAAATGACATTCGATAAAATGTGTGGCTTCAGAAGTGGGCTTGTTCTAAGGAGATTAAATTGATTTCTTTTTATAGCACCAGTTCTGATACTTTTTGATCAGACCTTATATATCAAGTGAACTATTTTATTTCATTACTAATAATTTAATTATATATAAATATAACATGATATATTTATATAATATGAATCATTTGCCAGACATGATATACCATATATTTCTGTGTATAAGGCAACTTTTAGATAAGATAGGGTCAAAAAATATAGCAAATTTTCATGAATTTATCCTATACATGTAACATAAAACAACTGCTTATTGATTATATAAAGATGATATTATTAGAAATTTTGTTACTGTATCCTTAGAAATTCAAAATAAACAAAATAGCAAAACCAATTCTATATCATGTTTTTCCAACATGTCCCCCAAAAGAGAAACCATCGTTTAGTTTACATTTCATCATGTGATCTCTTGTAAATACTGATTCTTCTTCTTTTTATATTCCTATATCTAAACTGTTACATACAGCCTGGTTTACTCACCAGAATCCATCTTGTACATTTATAAATCTACCATTTGTCTGTGCCTTGAATAGTCCGGTTTGGTGCTCCTACTATATATATCAAGGTTCTAGTCAAAATTCAAAGTAGGGTCTGTCATGTTATC
>CAHIKZ030000535.1:1137500-1187500 GCA_903632075.3 Acanthosepion pharaonis | reverse complement strand
AGACGTTTCAACTCCGGGGACCTTACTCTTGACGATCAACCACGTTCCGGTCGACCATCAACCATTGACACTGAGGCTTTAGTGGCAGCATTGAAAGTTGAATCTTCTGCGAGCAGTCGTGATCTTGCAAAAGTCGTTGGAGTGTCATCACATCAGACAGTGTTGAACCGATTGCATCAAATGGATTTTGTTCACAAGAAGCCCCGACTGGATACACATGATCCCACTGAAACACAAGCTGACCGTAGAGTAGAGATTTGATTTAATCGCTGGCAGAAGATCGTCCAGAATTATGGACTTTATTAATTTTGAAGAATAAATGTTGGTGTTGCTCCATAAAATTTTGTTGTTTTCTTTCCGCTTTCTAAAGTGAGTCAGGACTTTCTGGCCAACTTCTTCAATGGTTGAAATAAATGAAATCTAACCACATATAACTAGATTTTTCTTTTTTGGATTATTTAAACGTGTTTTTTTTTAAATGCTTTCAATATAAAAAAAAATATTTGTGCTAAAAATCAAATTTGCGTTGCGCATTTTAAACTACTTATATTTTTTACACAGAGAAAGAAAGAAAATGATTTTTAAGAGATATTCTTAACACAGATAATACAAAAAAATGTTCCTCTGTTTAAATTCAATCAACATAAAAATAACTGTATTACTGTATCCACTTTTGACTCCCTCACCAATGTTTATTACTTTAAAAAGTGATGATTAGAATTTTAATAAAAACATGTATGAAAGTTGATTTATACATTTTCTCTATTCTTGACAATAGTTCACTGATATTTTTATAAAATTACATATAAAAACTTGTTTTCATAGTTATTTTTAAAATGGTAAATAAATTGCATTGTATTTGGTTTAGATATTTTGATAATTTTTTTTTATAAACTTTTGAACAAAAGATTTCTTTTCAAATTCATTTCTTTATAAAATGGTAAATAATAAATCTTTATAAAAAGTAATAAATATTGCATTGTACTTGGTTCACATATTTTTATAATTTTGTAAATAAACATTGCCAAGGGAGTCAAAAGTATATAAAGTAATAGCAGTGTCAAGGAAATAACCTTCCTTTTGTCACACCTTTTTTTTTGCAGGTACAAAGGTTAAATATTGCCAAAAAAAACAAAAAAAAAACAATGTAAGCTTTGTTGCTTGTTGCCACAAAATTATACATGTGAGAAATGGAAAAAATTTAATTTCTGACTGAATTTTTGGGATGAGTTGTTATTTACATTATTCATACTCGGACTATTATCCTCATCTTTGTTGTTATTATCATAACTTTTCGGTAGCTGTACCTTCTTGCCTTCATCAGGTACTTGTTCATTTGGGTAAAATTCAAGGAATTTCAAAATTAATCTTATTTAATCTGCAGATGGAGATTGTTTATGTTCTTCTGACCATGTTTAGAAATATCTTGTGTCATCCTTAATTTAGTATTGCTCAGTTATTTCTAGTCTAAGTGTAGATAATAGAAAATTTTAGTTTAGACAAGTTAAAAGGGATTTTAGATTTCTATAGCAATTCAAAATTTTAAAGGTTTTGAATTAGGATTTTTTATCATTTGATAATTATAATATTTCATTTAAATTTAACTATATGTTAAATTTACTTCCATCCAATTTTATTAATATTTTCAATAGTAAATACTCACTAATTTTTGAAAGTCCTTTCTAATTTCTGCCTATATTTCTGAGATGAGGTATTGTAACTATTTACATTGTTCGGATTGTTGTCCTCATCTTTATTGTCATATTCACAATGTTTTGGCTGCTGTATCAATGTATATCACCTGAAGAAGGCTGGAGTGTACAACAGATGAAACATCATGATTGGACTCTATTTAATTTACGGGGATAGTTTGTTCTTGTTTCACTGTCCATGTCTTCGATAGCTTGCTTTGTTCTTTTTAGCACTGTTCAGTTATTACAAGTCATATTTCTACTGAGTCTGTACTACCTGGCCCAGGGATTGAACTCATGATTATTATGTCAGCAAATTCACAAACCAACACTTTAAGATCTGAAGTCAACAGCTAGGCCAGGGGGTTCCTCTGATGGAATCAATGGCCATGTGACTGTGACCAAGGTGAGCCTCCAAGCTGGGAGACATTGACTATGGCTTAATTCAGAGAGGAATGGGTTTCACCTGGTTTAGTTGCCCAAGACACGCTATGTATGTGTTGTAACCTAGAAAGGGTTACTCAATGAGGAATAACCAAAATGGAGGTTGGAAATGAAATGGTAAATATTATAACATCAACAAAATACAATACTTGTCAGTGGTGTGAAGTAGGTAAACTACTGTGGTGGACAGAATATTACCTCCCAATTTACAATAGTGTCTAACGTATTTATGAGGATTGGGGCATACACATTAGTGTTCATAGGTACAGTGTATGACAGTTTGTATTTTTCTGATGATGTGCTGCCATTCAGTTTATTGAGCAAAATCCTGTTTTAACATTTTCAATTTCAAGTAACTTAAACTATAGCATATATTGACCTATCTACTGACTATAGAGTGTCAATTAACAGATGAAATAATTTTTGATGATGTTATTGAAGAATTTGAGTCAGTCGTTCAAGTCTGAACCGACTGTTCGGTTAAACTCTCTTCCTACGGACGGGAGGAACCCGAAGAAGGCTACGCCGAAGGGCGGTGTCTCCTTCGGGGAGGTAAAACCAGCCCTGAACCCGTTTATACAGGTTCAATGGGCATATTTTTGGCCAAGCCCACGGGCTCGGAATGCCCACGTTAAAAAGGCCTTGTGCCACATGACACCCTCGTGGGGGGGGGTGACTGAATATCGTCATTGAAGAATTTGCCAACAAAAAAACAAGGAAAGTTACTTTGTAGAAAGTTGTATCTCGCTTCGTTTCAGAAATAAAGATGGCCCTCATTTTTTACACTTTTTTCCCCTATATGTTGTTTTTGCTTTTTAACTGCTACTAATAAAGTTCAAGTATATTTTTTGTGGGGGTGGAGAACTCAAGGATGTGACAGTAAGTGCAAAGTCTATTCTGGTATGATCTGGGGTAAGACACACTCTGCAACACTTTTTGAGCACTGAAAGAGGTTAAGATGAAGAGAATAAACAAACATGAGAATAAATAAAATTGTGCAAAAAATGAGATATGTATGAATTGCTGAAAGAACCTGGTATTTTATGACTGGAAACATAGAGATATGATGTATTTTTTTATTGCTTTTCACTACTACTTGTAGGAAGTCTAATAATATTTGAAAATTTCCAGGGACTTCTTTATTTAAGAAACACAGGTTCTGATTTTTACAAATCTACAAAGAAAACTCAAAAAGAAAATATCTGAAATTTCTGGAGCACATAATGAGGAAAGCAGGTCTGGAGAATTTAACACTCATGAGGCATACTGAAAGCAAGAGTAGCAGCAGGAAACAGCAAGTAACCTACTTAACAAGTTTGCACAAATGGATGGCTGAAGAAGAACAAGTAGGGATGGTACAAGATCAAAGGTTGCTTAAATCAGAAAGACATGATGAATTGTGGAGAGCCATGATCTTGAAAGGTCATGCTACATAAATAGGGTTGACAACTGTCCTCCCTTTTGATGTTGCAAGGCCATGTCCCACCAGTTAATGAAGGATGTTTTGTCCCACATTTTTGAGAATCGACGGTTCTTTTTAAAAATTACGTCTAAATTTTGTTTTGTTTTGTTTTTTTAAATAAAAGTATTTAATAAGCACAAACACGGTTGTGTTTTCACTCACTACAATTTTAATTGAACTGCTATTTTGCACCATATAATATTCTTAAATGATATGGATTGTTATCACTCAAAAATACCAAAATGATTTAATTCATCTTTGTGGGTCTGCGGACCTCTGCTTGCAAATCTATCTCTAAGGGAGTCCGTGGACCCCATAGTTGGGAATTGGCTATTAGATCATTGACACCCTGGTTTGAAATACTCAGCTCCCTGTTCTGTATTTTCATTTTTTAGGGAGTCCCAATCCAATTTACCAATTTAGATGAATGAACACTTTCAATTCAACATGTTTAGATTGTAAATTCACTTGACTAAATTCTAGTTCTAGTAAGAAAATAACCAAACTTTTTATTCATTGAAAACAAAATCAAGCTTTTTTTTCAATATTTTTTTTTATTTTAGGATTCTTTCAACTAGATTATATCATTTTTGCACATTTTTTAAATTTTTTATCTATCTTTTAAAATAAATTTACATATTTTTATTTTATTTAAAAAAAAAATGAAGTTACATTTTTTTTTTGTATTTCGATCATAAGAAGGAAAAAAGAAATGAAAAAAAATTCTACACTGCATGCAGAACATTCCTGATAACTGACTGGGCTCTTAGTGAAAAAAATATGCTTGTCCGTTCAACTGGTTCAGCTATAAAACGATCTAAAAAGATTGTTACTACACAAGATGTGCGTAAAATAATAATAATAATAATAATAAAACAGAACAAACGGAAACTAAATTTCTATCGGATAATTATAAATGTAAAGGGTAATAAGGTAAATTGTAAGTAAAGGCCACAAATGTGGTACACCCGATGAGATTTGAACTCACTACAATCGGTTTGCCATGACAAGATTGTTAAATGTTAATGTTAGTTTTAAATGCTAACCAACAAAAAACCATTACCCACGGAAAAATACGAAATATGTTTGTTTGAGTAATGCTTTCTTTATGCGAATAAGCGTATATCAACCACATTATACTTTTTGTTGATTAAATAACCTACAAGCTTGTTTTTCAGAGTTGAGTTACCTTCGCCCTTTTATGAGTAAATTATTACTAAGAAGAAAAGAATGAACTTCACTTGTACACACGCAACTGTAATAATAAGAATTACGACTACTACTATTAATAAAGAAATAATACATTCTGATCATTCTTTTTCTGACTCTTCCTATTTACTACTACTATTAATACACTATTCAATGATCTTAACCCCTTTTTACCTCTATAAATACTTTGACGGGAATTTTATGCTGCTGTTAATAGTACAAGGCAAACTTAGCAAAAGCCTCATCTAATGATAATGTAACGGACGTCAGAAGTCAGTCTGTCCTTCCATACGTCATCCCATTGTATCTCGCTTCGTGATGATTGCGTGCCCCACCGACTCGTCTTCTCAAAGAAGGTTATGGAGAAGGGTTAGTTGGGGTTGGGGGGAGCATAAACTTAAAAAAGCAGGGCACGGGAAAAGTGTAGGTTTTATAGTTTTATTTTCACTCTTTCTGTATCTACTTCAATCATAGTCTCTTTCATCTTCGATGTGCTATCATTTCCGACATTGCTAGCCATAAAGAGATAGTGTCCATCCACCCACGTTTCTAAGTTGTTGTTCTTTTATTATTGTTATAGTAGTAGCAATGATCGTTCTCCTCCTCTTCCTCGTTTAGTTCTCACACTCGTAGCGCCTGGTGCCACTCGATGGAGTGGAGATCAAGTGACAGCATGTCGCCCAGTTTTCATATTAAGTTATTTGTTTGTAACTTTGCAGGTTTCCACACACTCACTTGAACGAAATGTTACACAAGATCGATTTTAAAATGGGAGCCTACGCGTAGTTGGGCTAGGGATAAAGAAAATTGCTCAACACGTTTCGGACTTGCTTATTTTTTTAATTTTCGGACACCTCACGCGCCAGGTGATGACATTTCCCATTCTCGAGGGGGAAGTATATTGCCTATGGGGACGGCCTCATGGAGCTTCTCTGGGCATTTAACCACTTGAAGTTTGGCCAATTAATTTTTAAATTTTAACCACTTGATGTTTTTAACCAGTTTTGACCTTGGGTATATCAAGTGACAACAAGTCTTCTCAGATTTTCCACACCCTCTCCAGAATACTCTTTCGAAACTTTGACTCGTAAATGATTTAAGGAGGGGAAACTGTTCTAGGTGAATCATTCATTAAGGGTACGATGCTGATCCTAGTGTTTTACTTTTATGTTTCAGTTTCCATCTCCCAGGCGAGGTCCTGGTATTTCTTGTTTTTTTAGTTGCATGCATAAGTCTTCTCAGCACTTCACTATTTTTGCTTGCTGGATTTTTTTGTTCATTTATTTTAGATTTTAAATAATTTGATTTTAGTCCTTTTTTTGCATATCCGTTCATTTTTTTTTTTTTTCAAACTTTTTGTAAAACTGTTTCTTCAATAGTACTATTCCAGATACTGATGGATACAGCTGTAGTTTCATATTTCAATTTCATTGTTTTTTGGGGGGTTTTTTTTAGTTCTATCGTAAAGAGCCACATATTTCCCTTTTTTCTTTCATTTTTAAAAATTTCTCTTTGTAGTTTATTTAATCAGAATGGCAACAACATCCACTACTAAACTTGAATGTGTTTTTTGTTTGTTTACGTTTTACGATTTGTTGGTCATCGCCTTTTACTAGGTCAGCTATCCGAATTTCAAAGACCCAAAGAATTTTACTTTTTTGTCTTTTCTATTCTGGTATATGTACTTTTTTACCATTGGTCTGCATGGTCAAATCCCAGATGCTTGCATAGTTTTCAGTGGATAATCATTCCGAAGTAATTCGGCAGTAGTAATATTTTCAAAACAATTACGCTTCTTACCATCGTCTACTCTAGTGAAGAAATGTCACTGTTTTTGATTTTAACTAAGTCGATATCCGATCAGTATCGGTTGGGTCATCGCAGAGAGGAAGTATGATGTTGAAAAACCTAAGAATTCCTGATCCTCAGCTAAAAAAAAACGAAACATCACTGATGATGTGTGCCAAAGCATAATCAAACCGATATATATTTTATTTTTCACGAAATCTGAACAGGTCATGTTTGCTGGTTTTCACTGATTATTTTTTTTAAAAAATCCTATACTGCAAAAAAAAAAAAAAAAAAATGATGATGAAGTTTTAGTTGTTGAAGAGAATGACATTTTTTAAAGATTGATTAAATTCGCTAAAATTTAAAGAAAATAATCAAAAATGGTTAATTATTGAGTCCTGTAATAATTCTACTCTCGTTTGATGAATTTTTTTTTTATTATTGTTTTGTTGAAAATAAATAAATAAAACATAAAAAATAAAATTCTTTCCCTTAGAATCCCCTCTAAGTCCCAAACGAACTCCTCAGTCAAACTCAAAACTCAAAAGGTATAAACAACTTTTTATTTATTTTTAGGCGTATTAATAAAAGATACTTCACCACAATTAAAATATTTAAGGTCTTAGAAATTAAATTGCTGTATTTTTATTTTATTTTGTTTATTTGATGGTGGGGTATTTCTTCTGGTGTTTTTTTTTTTAATTTTTATTTTTAACCAGACCTTTCTTATCTGGTTTTGTTTGACACATCGAGTACGTTTCTCTCAAACAATGTGAATTGCTGTCATTGGGTAGTTTTGTTTTGTGTTTCAGTTTTTAAATTCATTTGACACTCGATGATAACTTTTTAAAAACACTTTATATGGCATAATGTTTATAGAGTAGTATAAGCTTGACTTGATTATTGACCCATTCAATAACGTGATAGGACATAGTTTTCTGGAAAATTTTCAAGCTATACTTGGTTGTATTTGCCGAGTTGTTACTGTGAATTTTTGACTCTCTCTCTCTCCACACACAAAGTTGTACTTTGTGACATTTGAAACGCATGATGACATTTATTGTAACAAGCAGCACATGTTTATTTTTTTAATTTACACTCGAATTTCTTATGGTGATTTTTTGTTTTATTTCCTAATTTAATACTTGGTTTTTATTTTTTTATGAGACAAGAGGTGTTTAAGTTTATTGCTTTCAGTGTCAATATGACCATTAAGCTTCTTGAATATGTTTTCTCAATCTGTTCATGATCTATTTACCTACCTATTTATCTGTTTTTATCTCAATTTGTTCATTATCTCTCTCACTGTTCATGATCTATCTCTTCATCTCAATATCTGTTCATATCTAAACTCTTTATTGACTTTAGCAACTATTTTCAAAGTGTTTGTCTCTATCTGTGAATTCTATTCTCATTTAAATGGTTATTAAATTAACAATGTATTAATAGTCCATGGCTCAATAATATTATTCTACAAATTTGTCCTAGTTTTTTTTATTTTTTTATTTATTCATCTATTCAATATACTTAAAGCAGGCAGGTCATTGAGATATAGGCATGACAGAATATTTTGTAACTTCATAGCTGTCAATGCATTCGTGTACTTCAAGACTATATGATATAAATCTGTCTTTGACTTTCTATCAGAAAAGTGTTTCTTTTCATTCTATTTGTATGCTTTCTACCTATAATGTTATTTGCTCATTCTTTTATATCTGTCTACTTGTTTCCCATGCGTAATCCTACCAATGTACCAAATTCAATAGTCCTTGTTTGTTATTGCAGCCTCTATTCAATACCAATGTTGCTTTATATTTTCCATGGCTGCATATATTTTCCCCACAAAACAACTAACTAGTGCAACTACTACATTTGGTGAAACTTACAGGTGCATTAATAGTGAATTCTAACTCAACTGGTTGCTTCAGAAATGTAGCTTTATACATGTTAGATTTGAAAAAAAAAAAAAGCTTTAGCTTAGTTGTTTCTACTTGCAGATTCAAATTCATACCTTAAAGGACTCCATACAATTTTTTGCAGACAGTTTTTTATATTGCAAAATATTGTGTTACAAAGTGCAGTAGTTTCTAATTAACTCATAATTCTTTAAGTTATTTGATGGTTAAAAAAAAGTGATTTTTAATAAAATTTCTCTTGTCTAAATGCCAAAAGAAGAATGCACATATTTTAATTTTAAGGTTGGTTGGTTGATTTTGTTTAGTGGCATTTCAACCTCTGCATGTTATTTAATGCCAAAATTTACATATTTTAAATACAATTTAAATTGCTTCAACTAAATATATTTTGAACACAATTGTATGCCTTCAACTATAGATAAAATGTATTATTGGTCATTTTACTATAAATATGTATTGTTGGTTGGTTGATTTTGTTTAGTATGGGTTATTCAATGCTGAATCTAAATGTTTGTACTTAATTTTAAGGTTTCAGGACAAAGGTGTGTTTTTTAGATATATAGGTTGTAGGCAATAAAATGTATTATTGGTAATTTTACTATAAGAATGTATTTTTATATTTTTGAGTAATGCATTGTCATTTTCCTATAAAAATGTATTGTTGGTCATTTCATTATAAAAATGCACTGTTGATTTTTTTTGTGGGTTTCACTATTTGCTCATAGCTGGGACCCTGATAGATGCTACTACCCTGGGTCAGGGTTGACCTGGGATCAACAACAATTAAGAGATGGTTCCACACTCCTCAAACCCTCCAATTTCTTGATCAGAGGCCTTGCTGCTAGATGTAGCTTATCATCATATGCAGGACACAAAGAAATTTTAAGGTAAAAAAAATATAGTTTTCTAATCATAGAACAATAACATAAACACAGCAAAGGACATTTATCTACATATCATCTGCTTAGGGAATAAGATGATAGAATATTTGATATGTTGTTTGATTTTTTTTTAATCATTTCATTCCAAGCAAGGTGATAAAAGCTACTAAGATGCAAGGGGTTATTGAGAGTGAGAGAAATAGGGAAGACAATAAAAGAACAGTGTTCAAGGAGGCAGAAGATGACAATTGATATCACATTTAAATTGAAGATTGTAGTTGATAGGAAATTGAGAAGCCAGAAGAGAGTTCCACAAGTGAGAAGAAACTGTTAACATAGAACTTATGGTTACAACTAACAATTTCAATAGTGAAATTACAAAACCTAGTACTGTGCTTAAATTTGTAAAGATGAGGTACCAAAGATGAAAGCAATATTTATTTTGAAAATACAAAATGTGGCACAAGGTCAAAAGTGTTGGATAGGGGAAGGCTGGTCTTCAATCTGTCTCCTCTTAAACTTATCTAGCCACAAATACTGACCCAAACATACCACAGTATTCTTTACACCAAAACAACACATTCTTAATTACCATTCTTACTACAGTCACCATAATGCCTCAAAGTCTCTATGAACTAAAGAGGAAAGCTTATTAGAACAGTTATCATGAAAATATTTATAGAGAAAGCACAAGGAAGCGATGTTACAGTGGGAGAAAGTAAGTTGTTTACTACAAACAGAATTTAAAATGCTAGATTTTCAAGTCTTTTTTGTATATTTTTCATTGGCAGCTCCATGAATAAGGTCTTGTTCCAATAAGTCAACAAATATATGAAATATGAAAACTATCTACATATCATCTGCTTAGGAAATAAGATGATAGAATATTTGATATGGTGTTTGATTTTTTTTTTAATCATTTCATTCCAAGCAAGGTGATAAAAGCTACTAAGATGCAAGGGGTTATTGAGAGTGAGAGAAATAGGGAAGATAATAAAAGAATTTGTTTCAAATATGATTTATGCTTTCAATACAGTACCCAACATGTGAATAACAAATTAGAAATACCTCAATCAAACAACTACAAAAATTTAAATATCTAAAAATTGTTTTAACTGAGGACACAAATATGACACTAAAATCTGAAGGTGCATTGAGATAGCAAAAGATGCCTTCCAAAAGCTAAGCAAAGTATTCTACAAAATGAACTGAACATGTGAGCAATGACAAAGTTTTAGAGAGAAAGGAAACACAAAGGACATGTATATACTTAACATCAAAAAAAGACAATTGAAATTTTTAGGGGATATAATGAGAAAAGAGAACTTAGAGACTTTAACATTCACAAGACACAGTGAGGGATAGAGGAAAGCATCAAATAACCTACCTAACAAGATTGTGTAATTGGTTGGCAGAACAGGGATTAGGAGAGATAGCAAAAAGACAAAATTTACTAAGAGTTACAAAGGACAGGAAATTGTGGCGAGCCATGTTTGCCCATGTCCTAAAGGAAAACGAAACATAGAAGAACAACAACAACTATCCCTTCAGCTAAATAAACAATTAAAATTGTGTGTGTGTGCAAACACTTGTAATTTTACATTAGGTCTTGGTCAGAGACAAGATTTCAGGTTCTTATGGCGTGTGGAGAAATTATTTGTAGTCATATGTTATGTGTTTCAGAAATTGTTTAGGTGTTTTACAAAAATTGCTGAATTTCTTCTTATGAAGACACTTTTGTACAGCATAAAATAGACTAGATACAGAAAAGATTTCCTACTGACTTTTACTCAGATTGTTACCTCTGGCTGCTACTAAGACAGACTCTGATTACTTGATATATTGTCCTTTTATTTATATCTAGCAGAGTAATAGACACAAAATGAATGTTAATATTTAACAGAAAAATTCTCAGCTCAATTGTGTTACTTGAAGAGCATAGACCTTATAATTTACTAGAAATGCTTAAAACTGAATCTTTGCTGATTAATAATTTCATGTGTTTTAGATGCTTGGCAATTTATATCTTCATAAAGATATATTATTAATAATTTTTAATAGACTTTTTTTATTTTGTCTGGAACTAATGTTTCTGCTATAATTTGAGTGTTTAATTTGTTTGTTTTACAAAATCTCAATTTATACAGATTTTTAGAATTTTACTTTCCGAAAACTACAAGCTGAAATTATCCAACTTGGGTAAAAATCATTCTAAATTTGTCTTTATAATTATTTTTGTTACATCTGTGTGAGTTTTTATCTATCTTTTCTTAGAGAAAATAAATTTACATATTTTTTTAAAAATACAAACAAGTTACATTTGTATTTTAAAAAAGGCAGTTCTTTCGATTTATTAGGTCAAGTGATAAGTAATTTTGATTTTTGTTATCAAATTTATTCTTCAAAAAATAAAGTACAATTACATTTTATTCAATTATATATTCACAATTTTTACAATGACCTGTTGCTAAATATCAGGCAGATACATTTTCAGTAAAATTCTGCAGGTGTTGATGTGAAAAGATTTTCTGCCAACACTTGAATTCAGTTTTTATTAGAGAAAGCTATACCCATGAAAGCTTTTGCAGTGATCGAAAAATGTAAGGTTTATCTTGTTTCCTTTTTACAATTGGGTTTCCGTTTCCTTTGAACGTTTGCACCTGAACTCTGAATTTTTATTCACTATTTATTTCATTTTATTTATTTTTTTCTCTCTTCGGCCAATAGGAGCAGATAGATTCACCTGTCATTCAGTTGACACTCTTCAGTCTTTCAAACAGGAGTAGAGTTTTATCATCTCTTGTTTCCTGTTTAAGATTGGGTTTCCAGTTCCTACTAAAGTCTACTATACTCCTAATGCTTATCCTTTCCTATGCTAATATAACTCCACACAGTAACACTCTACCTTGAGTGGCTCTTGAACCTTGTATTGGGTGAACATTAGTAAAAAAATAAAAATTGGTTGGTGCAAGGCTTGGTAAAGATGGCATATGTGGTAGAATAGAACAACCAAGATCCAAAATATTGTTCTGTGTTTTTTTCCCCATATGTGGCCAGGTGGTATCATGGAGTAGAACAATATTATTCCCATTGATGAACACAGGGTGCTTATCTACTGGACTTTTATGGACACATTGCAGCTGCTAAACATATGTGTATTTAGCGTTTCATTGTATTTTAAGAAATCTAAGTGAATAATAAATACCCTAATGATCATATCACATGACAACATGAATTTTCTTCCATGGAGCTCATTTTTTAGGGTTGGTTGTGGAGATTTACTTTGCGTTGAACATTGTTATATGTTAGTGTATGCCAAATTGATTCTTAACTACTATGTATGATTAGTAGTTAAGATGTTACATTTGTCATTACAATCACTTCCCCAAAACAGAAATTACCTATGACTAATAGTATTGGTACGGCACAATCTTTCCAGACTGAAATCATTCATTAATACATGTTTTTGTACTTGTAATTTCTGTGCTAAACATATTGTGTAAATACCTTTCTTTATCGCTGTCTATTCAACCTTTTTATCTGGTGGCTGAAATGTTGGTGGGCTTGCTTGGTGGCTGAAAAAGTTAAGCTTAGTCTGTCACAGGACCATGAGACAAGGATCAAAATAAATCCATTAGTTGGATTAAGGCCAATGCAAGTGTCTTGTGGGTCTCTGCTGAATCTATGATATAGTGCCCCATCTCTAATATATCTCAATTTTCATAAGGTAATATTCATATAAAATACAAATTTTATTGTAACCAAATTAACACTAATGGATCATATAGGTGAACAATTCAACTAAAAAAAAAAAATGAAAATAAATACAATATATCTAAATACTAATTAGAGACATGTTATAATAGATTTTTCCATATTAAATAAATCAACAATGTTTAGCAACAATTTTTAATGTCAACTTGAGATTTTTCTTGTTAAAAAGTTGAATAATTTTAAAACATTCATCATTATGGATAAAAAATAGTGAATTTTATATAGTGTTTTTTAGACTGAGCATGAGCAAAACTAATTCACAGATTTGGATGAAAAAAAAGGACCCCAGAAGGATGTCAAGATTTGCAAAAATTTGTCTTCCTTTAATAGTCAAAGTGCTGATAGATAGTAATAGTTACAAAGCACTGACTTGGGCCCCCAATCAATCTGGGGGAGGGGGGAGTAGTATGCATGGGACCTATTTGGAAGACTAGTGCTAAAACCACAGCTTTATAGCAAGAATCCACTAAATCAATATTCAAGTCAAAACCAGTAATTTTATATACTGAATCTAATTTAAGTAGGTTTGATTGATTGATTCATTTTCTATGGTTTATCAACTCTTTGCAGGTTATTTAAAGCCAGAAAATATTTTTTGATTATAAGAATTTTTATTTTGGAGATAATAATGGCTTAGTGATAGAAGTCTTACTAATTAACCCATAGATGGATTCATACCTTTCCCAAGTGTATTTGCATGCAAGTGAATATAATGAACCCAACGGGAATTGGAACTTGGCTCTCCGATTAATAATTCTGAGTCATTATCCATTACACCACCCACACATCCAAGCTTAAAGCACTTGATATTCCCAAGCGGTCACACCTCTAGTTACTGATCAGGCTTGACATTGCTTAACTTTGGTGATCGTATGGGAACCGGTGTTTTAAACATGATGTGGTCGTAAGCCAAATAATTTAAGTAGGCATTGGAGGGTTGGTACTACATCATCTTCTTCCACTTTTAGCAGTACTTGTAAAATCTGTAATATCTACAGGGTATATTTATCTATGGATCTGTTATACTTATTATCTCATATGAACTAAATCTATGTGTAGTGTATATACATAGGATATCTGTGTGACTGCATTTTTCTTCAATGTGTAATGATAATAATGATAATAGTACAAAAAAAAACAGAAAAAATGGAGATGACGAGAGCATGCAATTCTCAAAAGAGAAAAAGATAAAAGGCTTGTCAGTAATAGAGTTGGCTGAATAAAGAGAGACCAATGAGAAATAAAGAAAAAAGTGAATAGCAAAGATATGGGTCATTGTTTAAAAATTCTGAAATAGGGCAACATGACGTGATAGCCTATTCAGACCAATTTCTACATAAATTTATTCATTGTAATACATATTTATTGAAATATACAAGTCCTGAGTTATTATTTCAGTTTAATTTATATTAAATATATATTATATTTTGAAAGGGACAAAATGGGAAAAAATATTTTTGCAATGTGTTTTGTTACTTTAGGAAGTTCAAAGACAAAATGTAGAGATTTATTAAGAGAGAATGAACTCATACACAGACAAAATATCACTAACAAAATGACGTAATGTGCTTAAATTTAAAATTGAGAACATTCAAAACTCTTCATAAAACTTTCAATGCTATGGAAAGGAAATTTTTTTTCTTTTTTGTTAAAGAAAGGAAAATTATTCTTAATAAATTTCTACAACCTGCCTTTGATGAAGTTCCTGAAAGATAAGTTTTCTTATTTTTATCAATTTCAATTTATTAACTTTCAGATACATTCAATTTATAAACATAAAAATAACATTTTTTAAAATGTCTTTTTTATCTTTACACATAAAAAATATATTTTTATTTTATTCACCACTTAGCAATTTTTAAAAATTGGTACTCATTTATTAATAATGCTCATTTGATTTATTCTTTTCATGTTTTCCAAGTGCATATTAAAAATGTATTAAAAAGCTCTTTTAAAAGAATTTAAAATAGAGAACTCTTATCTACATAAGAAAAGGAATATACAAATAGTATATTTCCAAAGAAACAAGGGATTTATTTTTAATCTGACAGCTTCATTGTTTCAAGTGAAGTGCACATTTTCATTGTTAATTTTTCTCGTGTGCACAGGCCATTAGACATAATACATTGTTTAAAATAAAAAAAACAAAGCATCTATTTCCAACATCTTTATCAACTATAAATAACATTTGAAGTAAAATATATATATTAAAAATAATATTTCATACACATGTATATTTATCAGTTACTGCATATTATATACAGACAACTCAACAAAGTCTTTTAAAGAAAAATATGTAATTTCCAGCAGGATTTGAACCTGCATCCCTCTGGGCGTAGGGGAACCATCATTAGATCCAACATGCCTTAACTGATTCAGTCATAAAGAAGCGTTGTCAATAAAGCAAGATCTGAACAGTTCCTTTAAGTGAAATCTTTCTTATCATGTCTTATTTTAACAAGACTGAAGAACTAACCAAAATGCTGTAGAATAAAGATTAAACTCTAAATGATCTATCATATATTGTAAGATGTGATTTCTTGAATAGTTTTTCTTTGTAATTGTATCCTATTAAATTTGCTGAATGCCCTTCAGATAATTTCTTTTTTTTTACTAAATTCCATTCAACACAAGGCTTGAGAGCCACTCAAGATAGAGGGCTACTGTTAAAATGGTTATGGTGATTGAGGTGAGAGATATGAATGAAAGAGGCAGTAAGAAGTAGAGATTATAAAGATGAGGAGGAAAGAGAATGATTGACACTTGATTTGAGGAGGAAAGAGAATGATTGACACTTGACTTCAGGGAAGCAACCACATGGGAGTATGTTCCAAAATGTAACAGCTCTTTGGAAAAGGTGTGGAATTTTCTTACTTTAGGAACATGAAGGAAATGTGGGTGATTCAAATCTGTGGAAGTAGCATAGTGTGTCTTAGTTGTAAAGGTCTGAATTGGTGGAACTAGAGAATGGAGTGCTCATCTGAACATTTTCCATGGAAATAGTGATAGGGTAGCAACAGGAGAGGATAAAAGTAATTCTTAAAAGTATATTGTAGTTTTTTTTTATAAGGTACATTTTGATTTAGAAAAACATCATGCTTTCATGTTACAAGGTCGGTCTGCATTGTACAGGGTGTCCCAGGAGTCACATTGGGATTTAAAACTCTAGTAATTTCAAAATTTTTTTATTATTCAAAAATATTTTTATACAGAATGAAAATTCAAATTCTGGAAATGATTTCTTTTTAATCATAAAAAAATGATATGATGCCAATATCTTCCAATTTCTACATCACAGTGTCTCTAACATTTAATAACTCAGGCTGCAATCTTTGAATTTCTGTACAGATATTATCCTTGAGTTGCTAAACTGTCTATATTTTCTTGATGCATATACTCTCCTTAAGGTATCCCCAAAGAAAATAGATGTCAGATCAGGAGAACATAGTGGCCATAAAATTTCTGAATTTCAGGATTCAAATTAATATTTAGCAACCACTGGAAAAAAAAAAATGAAAAAAAAAAGGAGAATCCATCCACAAATCAGGACTACACATGAAAAAAAATTAATCTCCATATTTGATGCTACATAAATTTTGCCTAGTTGTTTTTGTTTAGCAGCATATCAACCCCTATGGATTATTTAATGTTGAATTTAAATATTTTGTTTGCAATTTTATAGCTATAACTACAGGTATTTTTTGTATAATTTTATACTTCCAGGGTAAATGCATGTTTTATAGGAGGACAAAAATGGTTCTCTATGATGATTAAAGGGTAGCAGTTTCATTTTGGAGGTCTTTCCCCAGTTAACAACTGAGTTATTTACAACTTTTAAATAGTGGTTTATTTATTTATTTGAATTGTGGCTTTTCTATTAATATATCATCATCGTTGTCGTCAGTTATTCTTTGTTCCCAAATATTTAATGTTCTGTTACACTCATTCTTTTTCAATTTCCATGTCTTTTGTGCTTGGCAAGACTGATCCTTGCATGGAATATTTGTCCATTCAGATTACACCACCTAGTTGGATTTGTTGAAGCTTCTGTTTTTGATATTTGCCCTCTGTTTCTACATTGTTTTTGTTTTAAAAAAAAAAAAGAAAAGAAAAAGATTTTGGGCTGTCAAAGTAGTTTGATGCCAGAGTAGACAATGTTTTGTTAGTTTATCCCAGTATTACAGGTTGATATTACTCTTCTTAGTCTCATTCATTAATCCTTATAGCAACACATAACCCAACATACACTTAATGCAAAGGAAGGATCATCTTTAATTTTTCTAGAATCACATATAAATTTCCACCTGTTCTAACCTCCACAGCTTACACCTGCTATGCCACTCACATTGTAGCAGACCATCCTTATTCCCTTTGTATTCCACTGCTGAGATATAATTTTTGCTCAAGCAACTTCTTTCCACAAGTTGTTGCTTTGGGGAAGTGACTCCCAAGAAAATGCTTCCCTGATCACGACAATCTTAACCTGTTCAAGTCTATGATTAACCATTATCTTTTCTATATTATTTTCATAAACTGTGCCTCTTACTCTGTAACCCTCTACCTCGAGTGGCACTCGGGCCTTGTACAGGGTGAACATCATTGTATAAAAAAAACAACAAAAAAAAACAATATTTAATGAATAAAATATTCTTTTTCTTTGCTATTTTTTTCTATTCACAGTTATATTTTTCAATGCCTTGACTATATATGAGTTATGACAAGTATGTTTTGTTGTTTTTTTGGTTGAGAATATGGCTTTGGTCTTTATTGCTATTGAATAGTGTACAGATTTTTATATGAAACATCTCATTTGAAACAGTCCCTTGATAATATACAGGATGATCTGTCTCTTCCATATCTTAAAACCACTGTGGAAGTCCTCTTCCTGAAGGCCATAATGCATGTACAGGCTTTCTGTGAGGATGACCTGATGCTAGGGTTGCACATGATGAATCAGTTGATAATTTAATTGCTCTCCGGTGCCTAACAAATCGTGGGCATTATCTAGCACTTTCGCCAAGAAAGTTTCAAAATAATATTAAGCCCAAGCCCCACAGGCCATCCCCTCAGACAGTACTTCTCCTTTGAGAGGGTGCTGGGATCATTACCTGAGGCATCCCCTAAAGGGAAAATGCTGAGGAAGCTTGAACAATTTTTCCACAATATTGCTGTTAAAGCCACTTTAAACATTGACCTTGTGTCACATTTGGTAATGATGTCAATGCACTGAAAAATCCACTTAATAATGGAAGGAGGACTTTGTTTTTAAATATGCAATAAAAGTGGGGGGTCTGAAAATCATATAAAGGGATAAATATGTGCAAAATTAACAAATGAGGTGGTCTTAATACATTAAAAAGGTTGGGGGATTTGCTAAAAATAAAATAAAAAAAATGAACGCATCCCCATCTGTTAGGTTCCAGTACACTCAATAAAGATTGACAAAAAGATGAAAAAAATGACATGGAAAACTATGAGAATATTATTGGAATTCATTCTATGTCTCATATAACTGATGTTAAGTTAATGATGAAATTTAAGTAATATAATAAACAACGATAAAAAAGTATGAAAACTGATTAATCAGCAAAAAAAATAAAAATAAATAAAATGTTCACCTGATTAATTGGCAAATGCACATATGCACAATTATCAGTCAAGCAATCAGTACAACTCATATATATATATATATATATATATATATATATACATACACAGGAGGTGCAAAAGAAGGGATACAGTAACGAAAAACAAATTGTATTGATTATATAAACACATCAATACTGGTATAATACTTACTGTATACCTACTTTTGAAGACCCCTATATAAATATATAGAAATAAACAGATAGATAACTATTATTACTATATATATATATATATCATATTTAATGGAGACATATTTGAGTAGACATCTCTTTTTTAAACAGTTAAATAGTAGGATTTTTATCTACTCAGAAATGGGTATCCACTAAATATAACATATATAATAATGAAAAATAATATTGGATTATAAATAAAATCAATTGCTTTATATATATATATATATATATATATATATATATATATATATATATATATATATATATATATATATATATAAGGTTGTACAGATGAACTGGTTGATAAATTAGTAATTTAATTACTCTCAATGAAGATTGGCAAAAAAGAAAAAACAACAAAAAAAACAACACATTCATGAAAAACTCTCAGAATATTATTTAAATTAATTCCATGTCTAAGATAACTGATGCTTCTTAAGCCAAGGATGAAATTTCTGTAATGTAATAAACAAGAATGACCGAGTATGAAAACTGATTAATCAGAGAGAAATAAAACCAAAAAAAGCAATGACTGATTAATCAGCAATTGCTGATATGACCAATTACCAATTATCAGCTGATTAATTGGTTTCACGCTGACCTGACACATTTTATAACTGATTCCAATCATGTGAAAGAGATGATGGATTGTTTGGCAATGGTCATCACAGATGAAGTTCACAATTTTTTTTTTTATCTACTTTATGGTGTTTTGCAGGTGATTGCTTGCCCTGAAAGCTCATCTCAAACTGCCACTAGAACAGCCTTGAGACACAGATGCCACTTAAAAGCTTGTGTTCAACCACACATCTCAGTAGCAAATTTGTCAATCTTCATCTAAAATGTGATGCAAGTTATATTGTGTTGCTTGAATTTGTCTGCCTTTGTAAAGATTGCAGAGTCATTCCAAATATGGCCAGCACATATTACTTCTGACCAGATGTAGAACAAGCCTGATTGTGGGCCCAAGTCAGTGCTTTGTGACCCTCACTTTTATGAATATTGGCTTTTTTCCTACCACTATTTATAAATGTTACAAAGCACAACTGACTACTAAAGGATGAAAAATTTTTGTGGATTTTGACATCATTCTGGGGTCATTTTTTATTTTAGCCAAAACAGTGAATTTGTTTTGCTTATGCTAAATCTAAAAAAAAAAAAAAACACTATATAAAATTCATTATTTTTTTATTCATAATGTTGAATGTATTAAAATTATTCTTGAACTTTTTATCAAGAAAAATCTCAAGTTGATTTTAAAAATTGGAGGCAAAACATTCTTGATTTATTTAAGATGGAATGATCTATTATGACATGTCTCTAATTTGTATTTAGATACATTGTATTTATTTTCAATTTTTCTAGTTCAATTGTTCACCTATATTGCATATGATCCATTATTGCAATTTTACAATAAAATTTATATTTTATATGAATACTACTTTATGAAAATTGAGATGTAGTAGAGTGGGGTGGGTCCATATCATAGTTGACGGGGGGGAGACACTTCCATGGGCTCTGATTCCAACACAGCATTACAAAACCTCACAGAATAATTAAACAAGAGTAGATATTACAAAGCTTATTGGCAGATTGACTCAGTAGATTAAGTACTGATGAGTATTAGTTATTAGTTTTATTTAAATTTCACTTGATTTTCATCTTATTTTTTTCACCCTTATTAAGAAACATGTACTGATAGGGCATTTTAAATGCAGGATAAAGTGGTTAGCTGTTGGGTTAAGTATATTCTAATGCAACCATCAGTATGTCAGAATAACTAATCCCTATTGATGCTGGATTAGTGATGGCCAATTTTTAAAAACAACCACCATTATGACAACCAAGGAATAAAATAAAAATAACACACAGAATTGGAGAGGAGTGAGGTACTGAAAGAAAAGAAAAGAAAAGAAAAGAAAAGAAAAAAAAAAGATGGCTTATGATGTGTGACATGAAAGTTAAAGTCTCATTGAAAGCTCCTTTTCCTTGATTTTGTACTCTTTGTTTGCATGGCTAAAATGTAGACTCAGAGAGAGATGATAAAAAGCAAGAAGATGAAATAAAACTACTAATGCATGGTGGAGTAATGGATAATGGCTTGGATTGAGGAATCTGGGAGCTAAGTTGAATTCCTGTTGAATCCATTACATTCACTTAAGGTATGAATCCTCATCTCCCCTCAGCTATGGGTAAATAGCAGGACAGACCGGGTTCTATAGCCTTGGATGGCAACTGGTCTACTGCAGAAAGAAATGGCAACCTACTGCAGGAAAAATTCTGCCTAGTCAGTCATGTATCAAAAGATATGTAATTGCCTAAACGTGTATCATACATGGCACATGAATGACTGAATGCACATACATAAAACACTATGTATCTGAACAAATAACATCAGATTTTTTTCTTTTTTGGAAGGAGTTTATAGTTAGGTTAAGAACTCCCTAGTGTATGGAGCCCTTTTCAGAGCAAGTGGATATGACATTGTTGCAGTGTGTAGAGATACGGGGGAGGGAAAAAATACCAATCCATACATGTAAATAATGCAATCATTTATATGGATGCTACATGATAATAGAATAAGGATACGTCAAATTTTAGAAATTTGATTAATTTTTAAAATTATAATTTGAGAATAATATATTTTTTCTTTAAATTACTTTTTCTTCTAGATATTTTTATATTAAAAATTTGTTTGGATGGTTTCCCTTTAATTATTTTGAATTTTTTATTTTTCACACACTTATTTTCATAAAATAAATTTAAGAGTTTTCTCCCTTGATTTACTGTCATTTAACAGAAAATGAAGTGATTTTTATATTTAAATTAATTTTTTTGTTGTAAATATACACCATCCCAAGACCTTATCAAGAGAGTACAAACGGTGTAAATTCATTTGAGTAATTAGACCCAAGTTTAATACATAGTTATATATATTTATATTTACATGCACTATCTCTGATTTTGAGCACTTTTACCTAAAAGTATATTTTTATTATATATGTATATATTATGTTATTTTAGTGGGTATACTTGTTTGAGTAGACATTCTTGTTTCTTTGGTTTGATCTCTGGCAAGATCTACATTTTCATTAATAAGAATTTTGATGATCTACGTCAGTAGACCATAATTTCACTGTTTGTAAATAAAGAGGGGTGTGTACTCGGTCACATGTACCTACTTATAGTCATGAAAAATACTGTATATTTTATGGTCTGATAAATCTATTGAAATATTACCAAATATTTACATTCCACAAAACAAATGCTAATTGTAGACACCAAATCTAAAATACAGGGTGTCCCAAAATAATGTATACACTCTTTGAATTGTTATAACTTATTCAATTTATGTATTTTGACTTGTAAATAAGATTAATACAAGAGAAAGAATACATATTTAAAGAATTTGAGAGTAAAAAAAAACATCGAAAATTAACTTTAATAAGATAAAAGTTACTTGGGGCAATGGCAGAATGTTCATATAATGATGAGTTCATATGAAGTGCTCAAACTGGTTGCCGTTCTGTTCAATACACTTTTCATATCTTGAAGAAATAGACCTACAAACGTCCAGTTTTATTTCCTCTGGTATTTGAGCACATTCTTCTTCAGTTGCTACTCTCATTTCAGCAATTGTTTCAGGTTTCCTTTGTCTTTTAGAAACCCCCTACAAAAAGAAATCCCAGGGTGTCAAATCTGGTGATCTAGGTGGGTATTCAACTGTCCCTCTTCTTCCAATCAATCTGTTTTGCATATTTTCATCCATATAAGTTCTCACATCACGCTAATGTATTATTAACTATTAATATTTAAAGAGTGTATACATTATTTTGAGACACCCTGTATGTACATGATGCAAAAAAACAAAACATGACAACTTTTAAATATTTAAGAGACAGTTAAAATGTTTAATTTTTTTAAATGATTTCATCATACATGAATTAAAATTTGGTGACATAGTAATTGTGAATTCCATCCCTGGGTTGGTCAGAGGAAACAGGGCAAGCAATAACTGAGCAGTACTAAAAATAAGAACTAGGGAGATATCCCTAGACATGATCAGTGAAATAAAAACAGTCTACCCTGTAGATTATATTAAAGGTTCAGTTTGGAATTCCATGTAGGTTACCCAGATTGATATTCACCTGATGAAGGTAATAAGAACAACATGAGGACAATAGCCTGAACATAAATAACGATAACTTCTCATCCCAGAAATTCAGACAGAAATAAAACAGCTGTCCAACACTTATTAGGCAAAAAGGAAAAATATATCAAACAATTATCATAACCAAATGTTAAAATTGTCTGACATTGCATTTAAGAGACTCTAAAAATACATCACTAGTGTCTTTCAGGATGGTAACACAGTGGATATAAATTTTGGTTAATCAAATGTTACTGAGCTCAATCTTTAGCTCAGGTAGTAAAATCCATATGCTCTGGTCTAGCAGGAAGAATTAAAAAATGGCACCATGGGCACTAAAATAACACAAAATATGCTGTATCAGCAAAATAATGGATGCCTGAAGATTGTCAGATGCTACAACTGAAATCTCTAACAATCAAAGATGAGAATAATAGTTTGAATGGTTGTAGATCAAAGTGTATTGATAATTTATTTAAGAAAAAAAATCTTGTGAGTTTACTATTGTATACGTTTGTTAAAACATTAAAAAGAAAAAAAAAAAAGAAATCAATCTCTTTACTGAATATGTTAAAATCTTAAATTAGAATTGAATGTAATTTTGCAGTGATCTTTTAACAGACTCAATTCTTTGACTCCGAGAAAGGGTACATTAAACTGAGAGTTGTCTGTTCTTAGTTCATTTATTAAAAGTGGATCTGCTGAGACAAAAAATATCCAACTGGTTGATAATGATCTTTTTACTGGAGAAAAACTGATTAATTTATTAATGTGTGTAAAAATTCAGTTAGACGTTTTTTTTTTGTTTTTTAATTGATGCTACAGTGTGATCATAATCACTTATGGATTGGTGGGAAGAAAATTTAGCTGGGATAGAAAGAAGAAATGATAAAAAAGTAAAAAATTAAAAAAAGAAAAACCCGAAACAATGCGGTTTAGTTTTTCTGTTTAGAAAAAAAAATTACATATTTTGATAAAATTTTTGGCATGGAAAAACCAAGACTAGTGCTTCTTTTGATAAATTATTTTTCCTTTGTTCAACCAAGCGTCAAATAAGAAAAAAAGTGATTAAATTATACTGTAACTAATTTAACTAAGGGTTTTGTTTTTTGTTATATATCCTTGAAGTAAGTCATAACGTAAAACATCCACCAAATCAGTAAAAAAAAAGAAAGTTCATGTGGGTTTTCGCTTTCGGGGAAAAATAAGTTAGGATTTTTAGCACCGATTGGTAACCTAGTGCGTCAACAAAGGTATGTAGAGAATTAAATAAAATTGAATAATTTTAAAGCTAAAGATTAGTTTCATAATTTGTAATTTTATTTGTCGCCTGGATAACCTGTGATTTTTATTTTTTACTTTGACGAGATCATAAAAGTTTTTTTTTTTTTTACTAAAAAACAAACAAAAAAATAAAAGAACAATTACTGAGTGAAAGAAGAAAGAAAAAAACTTTTTTAAAAAAAACACAAATAGGAACAGATTTTTTTTTTTTTAGGGATTTTTAAAATTGATTTATTTTATGCTTTTATGTATTGTTTTACTTTTAATAACAACTGCATGAAAACCGCCGAAAAGTTTTTTCCGAATTTAATTTTTCAAGGAACGAATAAGTTGATGAACTTTTCACAACACAATGAAATGAGGCTAGGTAAAAAAAAAAGTGTAATAGAAATAGGTAATAAAAAAATACATGCAAATTTAAAAAAAAGCACAATGGTTTTAGAAAGAATTATTTATCAGTGAATAAATAATGTATTGTCAACAGTTTCAAACCCAGGTTTTTATGATTTGACCGGTCAGTGCAAACGATATCTCCTTGGAAGATGGGCGTAACCCGCATAAAAGTATTTCTCTCTTAATTTCATCCATTTGGCCTTGTGTCGTACTAAGCTAAAATTTACTGACCAGAACATTTAAAATAAATTTATGAGCCACGCCAAAAAGTCAGTTTCCAGATTGGGCTACTTTTGAAAACCTAGGTTGATTATTCTGAATTAATTTGCTCGTCATTAGTTAGTTGCTAAGAAGTTATTTCAAAAGTGCCTCCTAAAAGTTGCAAGTAGCCCCACCCGCCAAAGTAGCCCAATCTCAGCTGGCAACCCCCAAAGTTTTTGGTTAGCGAACTAATCTAGCAGACCAATGTACACTAGTGTACGTTCGATCCTCACTATATCTCTCAAACAAAATTGTATTCTTGCGTCGTCAAACCATCTGTTTGTTGGTTAAGAAGAATATGTGAAAGAAAAACAACAGGTGGTGTAGTTATTTAATATTTGAAAGTGAGTGGAAATCATAGCTAATCTCGGGGCGGGGGGAAATGAATGAAAAAAAAAAAAGAAAAAAAAAAGAATATCATGAATAAAAAAAGGAATGAAAATTTAATTATAAAATTGTAAAGAAACTTAAGAGCGACAAATGAAAAAAGAAAACAAAATGAACTTTGAGCAAACAAACACACAAAAAGGAAAGGAAGAAGAGACAAAAATCGAAGTTGAAAAGCAAAGTTTTTATTTTATTAATAAAAAAGCGAAATATTAAAAAAAAAATATGAAGGAAAAGAAAAGAAAACAACTAGGCTAAAAAACTTTTGATAGTTGGCAAAAAAAAGTTAATGATAAAGAAATGAAAGGACAAAATAATAAATAGGTTCGTTAGTTTATTTTTTTAAATGTATTTTCTACAGTCCTTTCTGGAAAGCAACAAAAATATTTTATTTTAAAAGAACATTAAAAGTCAAAGACATTGAGTAGAGAGAGAAGAACTAAAATGTGTAGGTCTGGTCTGAAAAGTTTTTATAAAAGTAGGAAAAAAGGGATGAGCCTTTAGAGATGAAAAAAGGATTCATTAAAGGCAAAGTAATAACAGAGGGAGAGAGATGTGTACAGGCGGAAGAATTTATTGATCCAATGTTGGAGAAAAAAAATAAGCAAATAAACTAAAAATCTATTTAAAGTAAAAGGAGTTTTCAAAAGAAATACTAGAGGAAGTATTTAGAGAGTAAGAAAAAAAAAGAGAGAACGTGAAAAGGGGGCAATTTAAAGACGAAAATATTTTATAAAAGGTCAGTTGGCTCAAAATTCGAGAAAGAAACACTAAAAGTAGATGAATAAGAAAAATGAACTTAGAAGCAAGAAAAATTACTGCATTTTTGACTCTAAAAGAAAAGGAAATTAATCCAAGACGAAGGAAAATGAATGGAAAGTAAATTAGTGTAACAGAATTGCAAAAATAAAATTGCAGAGATGAACAAGGAAAGTCTGGAGAAACGAAAAAAAAAAAAAAGTCAAGGCGAATGTATGAAAGGAGAGGAAATAACCAGAGAAAAATCTGTCACAAGGCTACTCTTTTTGGAGCATCTAAGGCGGATCGAACTATCCAATGCTCAGAGTCCATTCTGAAATTTGAGACAAAAAAAAAAAAAAAAAAATGTAAGAAAATAAACTACATCGACTGTGAGTGAACTTGAACTATGGTAGAAAAGTCGACATGAAAGAAAAAAAAAAGAGGAAGAAAAGAGAGAGAGAAAAAAGGAGAAAATGGCTAAAGAAAGGAATTGCACGCTACGCTTGGCGAAGCGTACAGAATAAAAATGAGAGAGAAGCACTAAAAAAAAGAAAAGAAAAGGGTGATAGATAAAGAGAGGGGGTCGTTTCCTTTCTCTTAGGCTAAAATGAAAAACTGTCAAGATTTAAATTTAGAGCAAGAGGGGAAATGACAGACAAAGGGGAAAAACTTAAAGAAACAACTGTGAAATAAAAAGGAAGATATTCTTACTCGAGGAAGAAGAAAGAGGAAGGCCGTACACAAAAAGAAGAGTAATAGTTTTGAGTGGTGAATGTATGTCATTTAGTAGATAGATTGTCCTTGTGAGTGACGAGAACGTAAGAGCAAGACTAAGAGAAGAAGAGCAATAAGTTTTGCATTGTAGTTTGTTTTTTTTTATCAGTAAAAAACAAAGTATACAGAGCTCATGACAAGGCACAGATATATTTGATTAGAGAGCAGAGGAAAGTCAGATATTTTTTAAAATAAGTGTACTAACGCATAAAATAAAAAAAAAAAAACTAGTGGGGACAGAAATGAATCGACAAAAACCAGTCTAGGATATCGGATCATAAAACTATTAGTGAAGAGAATTAGAAGTGTGTATAACAAAGCAAATAGAACGTAAATAAATCAACTGGATAATGAGGATGACGGAATAAAATAAAAAATATAAAGGGGGAATAGATGTAAAACTAAAACTTAAATAATAGTCAAATTTAGATATGAAAGAAAGACTAGCTGGTGAGAAGACAGCGACAGAAGTATTTATCAGTGTAGGAGGGTAAATAAAGAGAAATAGATTAAATTTAAATAGGGAGCGTGAGACGGAAAGAAAGACACGCTAAAAAGACGGAGAATGCATTTATTCATGAGAGTAGCAAGTGACATAACACAAGTAGGTGGAAGTAGATAGAATAATAGTTGTTATAGAGTAGCGACGAGTAAGCGAAAGAGACCCACTTAAAAATAGCAAGTAAGAGGAAATAGATAGAGTAAGAGTTTCTTAGAGAGTAGTTAAAAAAAAGAAAGAAAAACGCATTCGAGAGGAAATTTGGTGCAGATAGAGTGAGAGTATATTAGAGTTGGTAGACGTAGTAAAAGATGTGAGAGAGTGCCGAACTACGTAAACCTTAGTGAGTGGAGAGAAAGCAGTGCACTGGGGAAAGTTGCTAGATAGACAAAGACTTTATGAGCGAGTAAAATAATGAAAGGCAGATAAACACTGAGATTGGAAGGCGTAGAAAGAAATGAAAGTCGGGAAAATACGATGGAAGGAAGACAGGTATAAGGCGAATGAGGATACAAAACAAACAGAATAAGAGTTTTTAGAGCAAAGAATAAAAAAAGATAGGGCCACAACAATACGAGGAAAAAAGTATATAGAAAGGAGGAGGGAGTGATGATAATGGCTAGATAAAATATAGAATTTATTTAATGAATTAGAATATGCTGTCTAATAGAGAGAGAGAGAGTGGTTTTAATACACTGATTGATAACGAGAAATTGTCGACAGAATAAGAGTTTATGAGAGAGCGGGAAAAGAAAGTACAGACAAGTACAGAGGTTAGTTGCAAATGATGGTAGAAAAAGATTAAAAATTCAGAACCTGTGAGAGTATGTAGATTGTATAGAGTCAAGTTTGTGTTTTTTTTTTTTTTTTTTACTGAGTGAGAAAATCAAGAGAGGAAGAATTTCTCACAGAGGGGTACAAAAGGAAATGCAGAGAGAATAAAGATTTTTTATAGAGGGGTAAGAAAATGTTTAATTAGTAGATGAAACTCAACAAGAGTTTTATTAGGGAGAGGAGATATGAAATAATAAAAAATGTAGATAACAACGTGAAGTTTTATGTCGAGTAATGAAAGAAAGAAATTGCAGTAATAAACGGAGCAAGTGAGAGTATGTGGTGTACTAGTGTAAGAGTTTTAGAGCGGGGAAACTGGTAGAAATAACATATTTAAAGTTTAAATGCATATTTAATTTTAAAGAGCAAGTGGAAATGTGTAGATTTATTACAGATTAGGTGGAACAAGTAAACAGAAAAAATAGAATTTGCGTTAAAAATGTGTAGAAGAGTTTATTTTGAATGAAAAGAGAAAAGTGAAAACCCATTATTAAAGTAAAAAGCTATAGATAGATAGAATAAGAGCCCATTAGGGAGTAACAAAAACAAAAGAAAGGTAGGCTAGTAAATGAAGGGATGCAGAAAGAATGAAAAATTATAAGAGAGGAGGCAAGAATAAAGATAGAACAAATAACTAGAGATAATATGTGAAAGGCTGTGAGTAATTGTGAGAGTGAGAGTAAGCGTGAGAAGTAAAGTTTTGTGTAGAGAGTAAGTAGGAAAGGAATAGAAGGAAGGGCAGACAATAGTGAAACAGTAGAGAGTGTCAGGGGGAGCCGTGCTGAAGGCGAAACAAGCCGAGCCAGTCCAACGTACGAACAAGGATTTTTTTGGCGCCGTTATTGTTTATGGTGTGATCGAATACCAACAATAACAACAAGAAAAGGGGGCTTTAAATAACAACTATCGGAAAGTATTTAAAAAAAGAAGAAGAAAAGTCCGAAGTAAAAAGAGCAAGTTATGAATCAAATAAGAAAAGAGTGAAAATATACCTAACTCTTTACTTACCACTTAGTACTATTACTATTACTACTTCTACAAACGATCGACATTATTATTTATCTTCATCATCTCAACATCGCATGGAGTTATTACCTTAAGAGAGTGAGTGAAAGAAAGAAGAGAGAAAAAGCATACAGAAATTAATCCGCGAATATTTAAAAAAGAAAAAAGGAGACAAAAATAAAAATTTAAGAAAAAAAAAAAAAAAAAAAAAGCTAACAAAAGAAGGAAAAAAAGTTTTATTTTTCATAAAATTTAAACATCTTAGAATCATTTATTTAGGCAAAAGGAAAAAAAAGAGGAAAAAAAGCAGACAGAAAAATGGTAGTCCAAGGGGTGGATTAAAGTACCTTAATTTTTTTTTTCCCCCCACTTTCTTACAAATGTAAAAATTTCATCTGGACTTAAATTTTTAGACCCCCACCCCTCTTTTTTTTTTTTTTTTTTTTTTTTAAAAAAAACCCAAAAACCCAACCGACAAAAGAAAAAAAAAAAAAAAAAAAGTAAAACCGCACAAATCTTCCTTTTCTGAAGATAATTTTTTAAAATATCCCAAATAATCTTCATGTTGATATGATACGATGATCTTTACTAGGGGAATTCTTCTATTACTGGATGCTTCTTCTGATATACAGGTAAGATCAAACTTAAATATCCTCATTTCTAGAGCTACAGACTTTTTTTGTTCTCTCAATAAATAAATAAAAATGGGGGATCAGTTTTCTAAATGAAAAATAAAGAAAACTAATCACCGATTTTGTGTTCACCCTAGTTTAAAATCTGACACACACATACAAACATACCGTGTTTGTTGCTTATTTGTTGATATGTTATTCCTGTAGGTGTTTTGTACCTGCATTTAGACATGTCTTTCTTCAATTTGAAATATATACTGTTTTAAAAATTGATCATTTTCCCATGGAATCAAAAACAATTTCGTTTATTTCTTGATTAATTTGCCGACAGACGAAATGATTGTTACCTTTTTTCTTGAAAAACCACCATCATCCATTGCCGTCTCAGGAGCTTCGTGCCTGACGACAGACACACCATTTGATTTTTATTCTTTTTATAAAGTTTTCTGATGACATCAGCTAAAACAATATTTTTTAATTATATTTAGAATCCTCAATAAAATTAAGTTACCTTAAGAATGTTAATCAATTTCCTGTTTCCGTACGTTTATATAAAGGTAGAAATCAAGATTTAAGGGAAAGAAAAGGTTGCATACTATACAATGAGCAGTTGGCATAAAGTCGGTACTCATTTTATTGCTAAAATGTATTGAAAACTGATCACTGATTTTATGACCACGTTGCATTATGGCTGGCTGGCTCTGTTAGTAGTTTATCTTAACCGACAAGGTTGTTTTTAGCGTATCTATACAAGAGTACATGTGAAAATAATGAAGAACAAAAACAAATTCTGACTTTTAATAGTTTAAAAATCTATAACATTTATTTAAAATTGTCTTGGGACGGTTTCAGACTTTCTTATTTTTGTTTACGTTTGTTTATTTTCCTGTCTTTTTATTGTAATTTTGATTCAATGAAGTTTGGATTTGATAACGCCTCGAAATTTTTTTTTTTTAAATATAGTTTATTTTCCTTCCTTGTCCTTAGTTATTCCAATGATTAAATTGAAATTTTAATTCAATAAGATATAATTTATTCGCATTTTGGGCAGGGGAAAACTGTTGAAAATATTCATCCTCGGATCAAAGTCTTGTTCTTCCATTAGAAAGGCTAACGTTGTCAGTAGCCATATTGTATGAAGATAACATTGTCAATGTAATGTTATAGAAAGAATCTAATTTAACATATTCCTCTGCTTTTTAAGTATCTCGGACGTCCTTAAGTGTCAAATATCTACATTTTTATAGGTAGTGAGAAGCACGTAACCGAGTGAAAAAGTTCATTTTTGTCATTTAAGTCATTCAAACTAGTCAGATGTAAACAAAATTTGCTGGCTTTTCTCTGCCGTTAGAAACTGAATAGAAGAAAGGAAATAGGTGATAAAATATCGTGTCGCTTTTTAATTATTTGTTTTTGTACTTAAGAAAAAAAATGTCTTTAATTATTATTTATGCTTATATTATTAAAATACTCCGATGAGAAACCTTACACACACCGTCAGGCTATGTCGTCTGATTCGCAAGCTTTAGTAATAATTTAGTTCCTAAAAAGCTGGCCAGCCATAATGCTTTGTAGACGCAAAGTCAGTGTCTTAGTTTTAATGCAACTGATATTATAAACTGATCACCGATTTTATGTCCACTTTTTTCTTTTTCTTTTTTATTTGTTGGTCTCTTATCCGTTACAGGATTTTTTTTTTCATTTCTGTGACGGTGTTAGCTTAAATTTTTTTCTGAATAAAATAAAACTTAAATTTAATACTGGAGGTCAGTTTAAATTTTTCATTTCAATTTCATGATAAATTGTAGACTAGTTATTAGAAAATAAATTAATAAAATGGTCAATGTATGTTGTGTAATGTGTCTAACCTACATTATTGTAAAAACTAAAAAAGACTGCAGATCTTTATTTTGCAGTCTGTATGTCATATTTCGCATTGTTTTTCATAATAAATTTACATTTGTTATTTCGTAAATTAAACTTCTATCTAGTGTACACTGTAAATGTCATGATTCAATGATGCTATAGATAAAAAAATTATTTAAATTTATCAAGATTCTTGAATTTGAATGTCTTACATATTGCAATATTGCATCACTAAACAAATAAAAATTATTTTTTTTTTAAATATTTTCATTTTAAAGTAAGAGTAAATTTTACCTTTAAAATGAAAAAAAGAAAGCATTGTGTACGTATGTATGTGGATATTATACATTTTTTTATATATTTGTAATTTTCATTTAAATGTTGGAGATTAAATATTTTAAAGGTGTTATTGAATAAATTGTATTTCAAATTTGAAGTAAATAAAACACGAAGCGGATTTCTTATTTAACATCTTTTTTATTTGTTTCTTACTATTTGAACACTAAACAAAGCCATATTAAAGCGCTATTTACATTTGTTTTTAATAGTATGAATTTTAGTTTTATTTAATTCAATAAAATAACGCCACTTGCAAAAACAGAAAAAGAAAAAAAAAAGCGAATTTTTCAGATATTTGAACAAGTAACATTCTGTAGTGAATATGTAAAAGAGAAATAAAGAAACTGCGATGTTCGACATCTTTTTGAGATGACTAATAACCTTTTTAGTCTTTCAGCTTTTCTCTACAGAAGACAAATAGCGGGATATTTTTGAAATACAAAGAAAATTTAATATCAATTCATTTTACACTGAAAGGCGTCAATACTCTGTAATATATACATGCACGTGTATAGTCCGTTTTCTTTTTGCTATACTAGACTTACTTGATGCAAGTAAAAAATAAATATTTTTTTTTAATTACACTACCGGTACCCTAAACAAAAATATACTGTGTAATTATATTATTATTACTTTTCGGTTGTAAATGAAAGTTTTACTAGTGTTTTTATATAAGACAAAAATAAATTTCATTATGCCTGGAAAATGAAAATAAAATTAAGAAAATGTTTTTTTTTTTTTTTTTTTTTTTTAAAAAAAAAAAAATCTTAAGAATTCATTCATTACACTCTTAGACATGTTTATCCCCTTCCCTAAAAATGCATCCTTTTCCAAGAGAGATTTAAAATTGTTCTTGTGACTAATTCTCTAAAAATATTTCCTTTTTTTAGGGAGGGTATTTGTTTTACTTTTATTTTATACAGGAATACACCTTTTTTAAAAGGACATTCCGGATTAAAATTTGAAAATGAGTTTTATTTTTTAGAATCTATTTGAAAAGCAATTTAACATTAAATAATTTCGATTTGAAAATCGTTATGGTTGCCGAAAAAATCTAATCACTTCAAAATCTAATTTGTTCTCGCTTATGTTTCATTCAATAAATGAAAAAAAAATCTTTGAATTATGATCAATGACAAAATATCAAATTCTAATTTGCAAAGATTCAATAAAAGAAAACTATTGCATCAGTTTCACGTTTAAACCAAATTTCAGTAAATAAATGCTTTCAGTTTGTTTTAAAAATAAGTTCAACTAAAAACACATTGAAATTATTTTTGCATCAGCCATAAAAAAAATTCCAGGTCATGAACGAAAAGAATAAGTTTCATAAAAGTTGAATAATACTCACTTATTAAAATAAAAATAATTTTATTTGAAATTGTTGAAAGTTTTTTTTTTATGGTGTATGATGTTTTGTAGAATCAAAATAGTTTATATATGTATATAAATAAATCTAAAAACTTAGAAGAAAGAGGTGATATTTAGCCTGCAGATAAACTCTCCTCATTCTCTGGCCCGTTTCTCTTTTCTTTTCATCCTGTGTTATCATAAAAATGCCTTCTTCCTCCATTGCATGTGAACAACGAACAAGTGAAGGCAAATAATTCCCAGTAAAGGTCGAATGAGAAGAGCAGGAGACACACTTCATACTGTTTGTTTAATGAAGATCTGTTTCTCACAGGCTTAGTTAATTTTATTTCATTCTTAAACGGTCACTGACTGACCGTTTCCTAGATAGGTAACCTTGCCGAATGATTCTTAAAAAGAAATAACATACTGTTGAATGTTTTGGATTCTCTGAAACTGCCTACCTAACTTTTCAAGGGACATAATCATAGTCTTTGACGATTTCATTCTTTCCTCCTTTCTTCTCTAAAGGAAGCCAGCCGCAACCGACTTGCTCAGTTACTAACTGCACTAATAATAGACCAGTATTTAACAACTATCGATATATAGATCCTCTATATTTATATTAATGTCGATTAAAGCTAAAATTGTGTCAATAGACTGACCAAGAAAAATTTATGATACAAGTATAACACTAATATTGAAACATGAAGTTATGCATTTTAAAACGAAAAAAAAAAAAATTACTTTTGTTGTGAGGAATTATAATGATATTTCATAAAAAAATAATATAAAAAAAATTTTGAATGGTTTCTTTTTTTGGGAAGGGGGAATTCGGTTTTTATAATTGACAGATTTCATGAAAATAAAAGCAAAAATTTAATTTACAACAATAAAATAGAAACATGTTCCTTGCGAAAAATAAGTAATGTCCATTTGTATCATGTGCTGGTTATTATTATGTACAATAATACATAAATGCATAGATACCTACATGCCTTCATCCACGAACGGATTATGAAAGAAAGAATTATTGCTCTGCATTGGCATTAAAAAGAAAAAAAGACCAACGAAAAAATGGTGGCGTTGTCTTCTGCTATGCCTGCCAGTTTTTACTACTGTTGACAGCTAAAGGCTGTTTAATGTTTTTTTTTCTTTTTTTTGTGTGTCATTGCTGTCTTCTTCCCTCCTCTTTCCCAAAGACGAAACAAAATCACTTGATAACTTTTTTTTTTGAAGCTCCCCCCCCCCTCCTCCTCTCCCATGGAATGGATGTACTTGCTTTGCCCAGGAGGAGGAAGGGAAGAAGAGACTAGAGGAAATATATAAATAGTACTTGTCTGTTTATTTAGGCCTGTGCATCTCTTCCTCTGTAGACGTATGTCTATTTGTCACAATAACATTATCAGCGAAAACACTACCGTAGCATTTTTCGCGAACCTTTTAGTTTTACTTGTAGGTTTAACAGACATTTTGAAAAAAAAAGAAATTAAAACTATTTAAGAAGAGTTAGGAAATTGAAATATGCTTTCCATTGTCTAGAAAGAGAAAGATTATGCATTTACTTGTGAGGCAAAGTTTTACTTTTATTTTTTTTAATCATTGTAACAAAAAAAGAAGTTACCACAGTTAATTATTCAATAAAAATAGCTAAGGATGATGATTTAGACAACCCGAGTGATGAAGAAAATACGATAGCTAGAAATAGAGTAAAATTCCTTTCTCTTTTTACCGGGTTATTGTGGCAAGCAAACAACAGCCTGAAGCCAACTACGCTATTATTATTATATATATATTTTTACTTTATCGTCTGTATAAGAACGAGGAGTGCTGAAATATTCTTGGTTTCCCAATATCCTGTCAAACAGATTTTCTAAAACCTTTTCTTAATCGGGCCGAGAACTTTTTAACACCCCCTCTTGTTTTTAGTTTAGTTTCGGCATTGTTTCCCCATTTAGTGCGTGTACTCATATCCTCCCCCCTCCTCCCTCCCAGCAGTTGAATATTCCGAAAAACGAGACGGTTGTACTTGTATGTGATGGATATTTATTTAATTTTTGACCATGCTTCAAATGAGTAAGATTAAAATGAAAACTTTAATAGCATTTCTATTTACGATTTTAAGATTGGAAAAATACGCCAAGAAACACTAGTTTAGAAGTGGAAAAATTTTAAAAACCAGTCTGATAATAAAAGCATGGGGAGGCTATTTATTTATCTGGTCGATTGGAATATAAATATTTTTTTAGTTATTTTTTAAAGGTTTTAAAAACATTTTTATGTTATGTTTTTTTTTTTAACGAAATTTCCGAGAGACATGGAATACAAGATAAATTGTTGCTGTGTTAACAATTAAACAGAAACTCAAAAGTTAAATAACATAATTATTTTATCATCACAATCCAGTCGACATATAACACATTTTATTTTTAAGGTAGTTATCATCGAGTAATTTATGCTGATTTTCTAAAATAAAAAAAAAATCGGTATATAGACTTTGAAACAACAATGAGATGATTAGTCGAGTCACTTTTGCAGCAGTAACCCAGTGAGTTGGAATGAGAGACGAATTTGAATTGCATATGGTTGCCGTAGTAGTGTGTACAACATCATTCGTCTTCTTGTGCAAGACTTCATTATCTGAGATTCTTCTTGGACGATGAAGGAATTGACGACTTTCTTTCAAAACACATTTAATTTCCTGTATTGCTTATTTCATTTTATTTATTTATTTTTTGCAATCGATTACTTTTAGTTTTAAAATTATTTTTAACATAACATTCAATCAATTCATCATCAACAAAACATCGAGAAGCGAATTTATTTTAAAATGGAACATGGCAATAAATTAAATAATTGAAATCTGAATAATAGCAAAAAATATTCTAAAAAACATAATTGATTTTAAATTACTATCGGAAATAGAGAGCCACTTTAATTTGTATTTCCTGTGGTTGTATAAAGAATTTAATCGTAAAAATTTATAAAAATGGCTTTTTCTTTTTTTTTTTTTTTTTGTATCACTGACCACCTTTTTACTCCTTCATTTGTAAATTAAAAAAAAAAAACTTCATTTAACGAGTGCTTTTTTAATTTCATTTTAAAACGACAAGCATAAGATGAAAAGTTTATATCATAAACTTCGGATATGTTTCTTGAATCAATGATTAACAACATTGTCTTGTAAAATAAAAAAAAAGAAGCTTTTTAAAATAAAAACTTAATTAATCTGTGTATAAAATTAAAAACATCTTTAATTTTTTTTAACGTCGCTCAAGAAGACAGTCATACTCATCGTCAAAATTCCTCTCCCTAAAAAATATTTTTTTCTCTACACAGCAAATAAATAAATCACAGAAATGACCTAATTTGATGTTTTTAGATCTTGAAACTTAGTCACTCTTAAAAATCAATAGTTTATGTCCTTTTCTTGTAACTGATTGATTCAGCATTAGTTTTTTCTTAAGAACTGAACTTAAAAAAAGACATGACTCAACAATCAACACAAAATGATGTAATTGTGTGTCTTGTTTCGATATTGCAGATTGACAAGACTTGCCATTATTCATTCTCTTTTCTCTCCTTACATAATACTTTCTTGATTCTTCCCAATAAATTTCTTTCTCTTTGTGGTATGCCGTTTTATTTTCACAAGTTCTACATTTTATTCATTTTCTAATTCTCGTTATATTTTGTTTGTATAACCGAAATTTATTTTAGGACACGAAAATCGGACACGGTTTACTTTATTTTCTTTCTAGGCATTCGAATAAATTAAAATAACTATCAGATGTTTCATTCGTAAGGATAAAAAAAGGAAAATAGTGATGTAGTAAGAAAAGAATTATTTGAAATAAGTGGATTAAAAAACAAAACTTAATTTGTTTTAGGGAACCCAGTATTCATTTCAGCATTGTTGAAATGAATTTTTTTTATCCATACATTTTAAAATTCGTCTGTATGTAATTTTTAGTTAATGAACATCATCCACCCAATAGAAAACTGGACTGCAAATTTTAATCCCTTAGCGCATTTATTTGATTATTAATCTGTTTTTAGTGTTTACTTTGTTTGTATCAAACAATTGTATCAATGTTGTTGTTATTTAAATCTACTTTTAACACGTTAGTTGAAAATAATGTTTCATGCAAATTATTGCTTTTTGCAGATCTTTTTAAAAATATTTTATTTTATAACCAGTTTTAACTTTTGAATCAGTAGTTTTTATTTTTATTCTTTTAGGTTTTACTTTCAATTTTCAAGTAAACCGATTAACATATGCTAGTGTACTGATGATAACTAATATTTTAGTAAAAATAATTAAATTATTAACCAAAAAAAACAAAACAAAACGTGATTGTAAAATTGAATTTGCAGAACTGGTTGATTATACTGAAAAGCACTAATTTTAAAGTTGTTTAAATTCTTTATTTATAGGGATAATTTTATGTGAATGTAAAAAAAAAACAAAAAACTAAAAGAATTAAAAAAACTAAAAAAAATCATTTCATATTTTTTCATTCATTTGAGAATTCACTTAAAAGTAAAACATTAGTTATGTGTCGTGAAGTTTTGTCTAATTTTTAAATTGACAGTAGATTTTAAAATTTAATAATTTAAAAATTTTGTTCAGTTTTTGCTTAAAGCATTTGTTTAATCCCCGAGATCAAAAGAAATAATTGCCCGGATGTCTTTGATCTTTAAGAAGAGAAGAACGAGTTTTGGAAATAGTAATTTAAATTAAGAAATCAACATTTTTGGTTTTTACAGTCAGACTTTTGTACTAATGAATAATTTTATTTTGAACTAAGTATAAAAATAAATAATATCCTTTCCCTTTTTGTCTTTTGTGTGCGTTCGTGTGAGGTAAATTGAAAAAAAAAATCCATTCTTCTCTCTTTTAAGTTGGTTCATTCTTCATTCATTGATAATGCTGGATTTTAATTGCCTTCCAAACAAAGAGTTGGTTCTTTCAAAAAAAAAAATAGTTCATATAACAGAACTCCATGTACCATTTTTTCTGACTTATCATATGGTAAAGTTGGCATTTTTCATCACTCCCATCTTCCAGAAAATCCTTCTTTATAGTTGACTATTTTTTTTCTAAAATATAATAATTATCAAGTGCAGTTTCTGTTTCAGTTTTCGAAAGAGTTAATTCATTAATATATTTTTTTTTACTTCATGTTCAATATCATCAAGATTAATTTTGATTTGAGATGTATAAAATTAAAAAGGAAAAGGTAATAGATAATTTTTTTAGTAATGTTTTTAGATTTCAGTTTAAATTTTCAAGTCACTTTTTTAGTTTTAAAATAGTACAAAAAAATTAAGCATAATATTAATTTTCGTGTGCGTAAAAGAGATTTCTGATAAAAAAAAACAAAAAAAACTAATGGATATTTATTTTTTAAAACTAAACTTTTTTTAGTTTTTGATCCTTTCTCTGTTTTTATGTGAATTATTAAATTTTAAAATATGAAGATGAAAAAACTAAAAAGTGATTTTTTTTTATGCAATAATTTAATTTTAATGGCACAAAATGGGTTTATCAAATTCAAATACCACTTTTTGGCTGGGACTGTCCCGGTGAAAACTATCAACATTGTTTTTTTTTTTTTTTTTTTTTTTTTTTAAGCCTGTCAACCCTGAAGTTTTAACGGGTCTCTGGTCATGAAAACACTACTAGCTAGTTCTCTAGTTTATGCATGAAATTGAAATGTAAACCTTTATTTGGAATTGAAATTTGTTCCGGTTTGAGACTTTGAAATTTTGGTAAGCCTACTTATAGGATGAAGAATAAGCAGTTCATGTAGTCTAAAAGAGGAAATTGTTCTCTCTAAAAAAAATCTAGAACATTAACAAACCCATCTGGTTCCCTCTATCATTTGCATAACAAATATATACGAATACTGGAGCTCAGAATTTTTGTATTTTTAAAAAATTCCCGAATTATTCTTTACATTTATTTATAATTGATTACAATTTGGTGCTAAAATTTTTTTGAATTGAAAAATGTAGAATAGATTTAAATACATAGTTCATAAAATATTTAAAGGAAATATTTTATTTTATAACTCCAATGGCATTCTTACTAACAGTGAGAATAAATAAATATTCAAGTAGAGAGTATTTTGCAACACAGTAACCAAAAATTGGCATTATGGATGGAGTGAATAACTTGACTCATTCAAATTATCTTTGAGGATGGGATTCACTGGGGGTGGGGGACTAGCAAACTGGTTTTTGAAAGGTTTTATATTCCATTCTTATTATGCTGATAAAAGCATGTTACCGTAAACTTAGAAGTAAAATAGAAGTACAATGCAAAATGCTTGTAATAATAAAAAAAATGTAATCTATGATGTTCATGTTGTTTAAAAATATCTACATTGGGATATGGTGCATTTGAATTGATTGTGCTTTTGTTTTTAGTGTTAGAAATCTTGTATATATGCAGAAAGGTGACAGCTTTTCAAGAAAAAAAATTGCTTTTAGGATTTCTGCAAATTTTCTTCTCCATTGTTTTATTTAATTTCTTTTTCATTCAGTATTTGTGAAAATGGTTGTTCTTTTTCACTTGAATATTATTGAGATTTTTTTCTTTTGGTTAAAAAAAATGGATATGGAAAATATTAAACATCCACCTCTTTGTCACTTTTTTTTTTTAATAATAATTAAATATTTCAGTATGTCTACATGTGCAATTTAATAAAAAGATTTTTAAATACATTTTTATTTTTATATAACTTCCTTTATGATTTAATTATAAAAACAAACTGCAAGTTAGTGTTTTGTAATAGTAATACTGTCTAAAAATACTGAGATATCAGTAACTAAAAAAATAAACAGAAACTCAACTTAGTGCAAAACTGGTAGCTGTTCTATTTTATACATTTGAAACCTGGTTTCTTATCTAAACTTGAAATGCTAAGCAATGATTCCTTAGCAATCTGGCAATTTTAAAAGAGAAAATACTTTTATACTCATAAACTAAGAAATACACATTGTTCTTAAACTGTTTGTCTAAAAATACCTTGTTTACAATGGCCATGTGTCTTTATGTCTGCATTAAAAATCTCTTGGTTACTTATCTATGATGACATGAATAATTATTTTTTAGTCTTATTTTTACTCTCCTCTTTCTCAGAATATATATACTCCATGATATCTTGGCCTCTTGCACATACAAGAAGTTTTATTATTTATCTGGGATTAATCCTGACCATGCAGTGATTACCTTGCTAGTTTCCTAAACAGTTGATAGTTTGTTACTGAGTACAAATTGATCTAATGCCAGAATTACTTCCAAATAAATTATTAATTTCTGTTTATTCATAGAGAATATAAACATATATTAGTCTTTTTTTCTGTAGTTATGTGTGTGGATATGTCATTTTTTTTATTTTAAACTTTTCACGAAACAGCATTTATGAGATTTGTAGGGGAGATTAAAAAGGTAAAGTTTCTTTTCGTAATTTTTGTCTGAAGTTTTCAAAGGTTGACAATCCATTCAGGTGACAATCTTTCTCTCTTTTTTGAAATTGTCGGCAAATGCATTATGGAATTTTGCTATATATTTTGTTCTTACCATAAAAAATTAGTTTTTTTTTTAATTTAAATTTGTTTGGTGCCCTCTTTATGAAATATGAAAATATTTAAAAGAAAACATCACAGATACAATAATAACCTAAAAATTATGTTTCATTTACAGTTAAATGTATCCTTATTAAAATACTCCTCACATGAATTGGTAATAAGTAAATTTTGAAATCTTGCAATTATAGTTATAAGTAAATAGAACTTTTCAAGTAAATAGAAGTTTTTACATATTTTAGCTGGTGGTGAACTTAGAAATCTATTGGCCAATAGAATCTATAGAATCAGTCATCAGCTGTTTTGACTGCAAATCAGTGTGATTTCTCATCTTCAGCATGACTGATCATTTCTGACTCCAATCAAGCCTATTTGTGTTTCTTCAATACCTGCATTGAACCTGTGGTTTATACTGTAACTATGCTGAGTGAACCATAATTTCAGTTCAACTTTATACCCCACCAGGTCCACATATATTTATGAATTTAGAGTTCTCCTTCTATCCTGATTACCAACCATAACTAAGTTCAGTCTGTCCAATTATTTAACCCATAGCTAGGGAGTGGAGAAGAGATGGATTCATAACATTCTCAGGGATATTTGAATGAAAGTAAATATAATCATCTTGACTGGAATTCAAACTTGGGTTGATGGTTTCTCTTTCCAAGCTTCTAAGCATTACACCACTTATACATCCACACTATAATTAAGCAAAATATTTATATATTGCTCTAGACTAGTGTCATTTTAGTTGGTTGATAATTCTTCTTTTTAGAAATTCAGATAAATAAAAGAGTTTGGATTTTGATGAAACTAGGGATATAAAACACTTTTATAGCAACTAAGGTGCTTCAATGGATCTATTTGCTATTCTGCAAGTTACCATAAATCATATAAATTGCCATAGTAATTTCTATCAATGTTCATGTTTAAATATTTGTGTATTTAAATATAGTCATTTTCTGCAACTAAATGTTACCATCACAAATGGTGAAAGGCTTTATTGTAATATGGTATTGCATAAAGAAATATTTTCACCTAATGCTCATATTTCTTTCTAGTTTTAAGTACTAACTCAATAATTAATTCATTTTTCTTTAATGAATGTATAATTAGAAATCGTTGATACTTTATACTTTAAGTGGAGTGAAATAACAATTTTATAAATTTTATACATTGCAAAATAAAAGTAAGTTTTATTATTATTATTATTATTTCATTTTTGTTGTGGGGTTATAAAATTTGCTGTAGAGTTTGGGATGCATGCTGAATTTCTTAATACAAATTTTGTAACTGGTTTCCAAAGTTTTTCATAGACAAAGTTTATGAAAGTGACTATTTGGAATTGAACTTTTAAAATCATTTGTTTTTTAGGATAAAACATCTAATGTTGACTACCTTTCTGTTGATTTTAGTTTTTCAAGGAAATTATTTTGCATCTCCTAGGAATTTAATTTTTAAAGTCAGACTCTCTTAAGATGCAAAAAATGTTTAATTTATATGAATATTCTCATAGTTCTTTCATTATAATTTTTTAAACTAGTATTATTTTGTTTTTTATATGTTTCTTGAAGGTTATTGCAATTGTATATCAGTATACATGATGAAATACTTGCTTGAATAAATCCTTCAATTCCTATCTCATTATTGTAGTCATATTTCTTTTAGTTTTTGTCAATATAGAAAGATAGTCTTAATAATGTACATGTACAGAATGGTGCCATGTGTGTTTATCTTTATTGCTGAACTACATATAAAATATGCAACAAATGGCTTTTCTTGTCAGAATATAACAAAAATATACCTTCAGGTTCATAACAGGTAATAAAAATGTTTTGTTTCTTTGCATGTTCATTGTTAATGTGACAATATAATCATTTCTTTGAAAAGATATAGGTGTCAATTTGTGACTTGCTTTTCTACTTAGCAGAGTATAATTTTTTTCTCTATTCATTACTCTTGTTTCATTTGATAAATTTAGATTTTGAAATATTTTTCAGTTTAGTCTAAAGACATTGTCAGATTATGACAATATAAAAAGAAATAATGCTTGACTTATCAAGATATTAATGTGAAAAAACTATCCTGTTCCTACCTTCATTTTCTTTTTTTTTTTTTTTTCAGGAATATATTAATATGTATAGATAGTTGAGTGCTAATTTTAATTAGTGTAATTTTAAGCTGTTTATCTAACTGACATTGGAAAAAGTAACAACTTTATTGCAGAAGCCATATTTTATGGTTATGTCAAATCTTAGAAATTATGATATTATGGTTATTTTAGAATTATTTAGTTTCTTTGAATGATTGCTAAAAAATTCTAACATGGTAAGTTTCTTTAGCAAAATGAGTTGTTAAAGCACTTCAATTGACCTTCTTGTTATGACTCACAAACATTTTATGATTTCTACAGATTTCCATTTTTGACATATACTCTTTTCTTGGTCATATTACATCAGTACTTATTGCTTGTTTCTATTTTTAGTTAAAAGAATCCATTTTATTTTCTATGTCATTTTCCAATTTCACATGAGTTGTTAAATAGGTCTCATTACAGATTATATTTTTGAATTGATCAATGTGTTTTCATTAGGTGAAATTCCCTGTATGTTTCATATGAACAGGTATTTTGAAATGGTAAGACCAAGTTAGCTGCAGTGAATATGGTTTAAGAAGGAAGTGCTTAAAATTTAGATAACTTTAAATAAGAACCAAACATTTTTGTTCTGAATAGACAGTGTAGAAATAAACTTTTATTTTTTTTAATAAAAGTTTATTTCTATGTACAACAGAAAAATTGTCTAGCACAACACAGTGAACCAACTTTCCTAGCAGCAGAGCTAGCAATTGATTGAATATAATCTTTCCCCTTCATGTCAGCAGAAAACGTTATTCCAAGAAGTTGCAAGGAGTCACTCTCCTGTTCATTACTTCAAGTAAAGTTTTCATCATAGCACAAATAAACTTTTTGTTTCCCATTTGTAATTTAAAAAGTTCATGGATTTTATATAGATCAATTTTAAGGTCTTGAACATTTTTCTAAAACAAAAATAAATCTTTCAATGTCTTTATTATATGTCCTGTTATTTGGATTTGCATACTTTTATTATTATTATTTCACTGCAAGTAAGGCAATAAAGCCACTAAGATGCAAGCTGAGTGTTAGAGAATATAAGAAAAAGAAAATATTATTAAGGATAGAGAACAGTAAAAGAACAAGAATTAAGAAGACAAGATAATGATCGACATTGCATTTAAATTTTAGAAGATCAAAGTTAACTGGAAAACAAGAAGCTGGAAGTTCCACAAGCGTGAAGTGTGAGAAAAGGAATTGTTAACATAGAACTTATGGTTATATCTAGCCATTTCAACTGTAAAATGATGAAACCTTCCCACCAGTCTAGTACTGCACTTAAATTCATAAAGTCTAGGTACCAAAGAGGAAAACATGAGCTTTCTTCTTTGATACAGTTACCATGAAAATATAGAAACGGCATGTTATGGTGGTGGAGGTGTTAGGTCAGGACCAATAACATTGCAGATTCTTCTTTGTATTTTATCAAAAATCTTTAAATATATAGCAGAAGCAACAGACCAGATGTAACAGCAATATTTAGTGCATGGATGAATGGTAAACTTATAAACGTGTAAGATTCCGGTGAGAAAAAATGTCTAGCATGACACAGTAAACCAACTTTCCTAGCAGCAGAGCTAGCAATTGATTGAATATAATCTTTCCACTTCATGTTAGCAGAAAACGTTATTCCAAGAAGTTGCAAGGAGTCACTCTCCTGTGGAAGGCAAAAAAGGTTCTCAGACAATTAAAGGAGTGCAGTTTTGTTTTGGAAGGGTTAAAATTAACAAGCCATTTCTTGCTAATTTTGATTATTCATCAAATGTCTCTCTTTGTACTTGGTAACCTCCTTGGAATTTCAAATTGAACCCATGATCCAATCCATAGGTGTTATATTGTTCTCATTTCACATCCATGTTTAGGGGATACATCATATGTATATATACTCACCAGTTTCATTCACCTTTGTATCGTGAGTTCAGTTTCTTCCACTGTACCAGAGTATATGGCTTTTCACACCCAGAGATTGAACTCACACCTACTAGAGAACCAGATATGTAACAACTAGATAAACATGTTGGTTCAATTAGCAAAGCATATAATAATGATGATTCCTCTTCTCAAAAATGTAACCAAACTTTCCATGTTAGTAGTTAAAAGTTTATTTGTAGCATTAATTACTTTGGAATTATGAGGTTACATGTAGATACATATATTGCCTTTTATTCTTGCTGAATTTCTGGAACAAAGACTTACCATTATTTACATAATTTACGTTTGGACTAACGTCCATGGGACTATAGCCAATTTGATTAAAGTGTTGATTAGTGAATTTGGTGACATAGTAATTATGAGTTAGTGAGCACTAACTGAACAACACTAAATGAGAACAAGACAATATATACCTAGACATGTACAGTAGCACAAGAACAATCTACTCATGTTGTTTAAATAAAGTGTTCAGTTTGAAATTATCTGAAATTGACCTGGATTGACAAATCTCTGGTTAGAGAGCACAACAAATGAAATGTTGTGATAATAACAACAAAGATCAAGACAATTTGAATATAAATAATGCCTTTTATTCATTAAAAACACTTTTGCTAAATACTTAATTCTTTATTTAAAAATGATTTTAACTTCAGCTAGTTTTTTGTGAAAATAGATACACAAAATTCACTTGTCTTTTGATATCTCTGCATTGAGTCTAGTTATCTTAAACTGATTGAACAATGTTTTATTGGATTTATTCAGATTAGTCTTATAAAGTATTTCTATTTTATGATCAGAATATTCTAATCATTGTTAAACATTATCCTTTCCATGATGTTTGTAATTTCTAATTGTTTTCAAATCATATAGTAAAATATAATTACAACATCTCGAGTTTCTTAATGAATTGGTTATTTTCAATGAGAATATGGATTTATTGCTTGGTAACTTGGTAAAATAGAATGTATTCATTTTTTTTTTCATTTGATATTTTTAGAGATGGCTGGGAAAACTATACCCAGTTCTTGTGAATAGATGCTAATAAAAATAGCTAGCTCTAGATGTTTCATGTTTTGTCACAGAAATGAAAACTTTTTTTATATTAAGATCTTTAATAAAAATAAATTCTTACTAGTGTTTTCCAGTATCAGTTTGGATGTAGTTTTAACTTGATTAAATCTTTCATTAAATAGTGTTTTTATTTTGTAATTGCATATTTTTCAATATTATGTTGATGAATTGCTGCTGTGAACCTTTAGGATTCAAAAGATTTTTTTTCTTCCTACTTTTTCAGTAGTTAATTTCTGAACTTCCCAGAGTATTGCCTAGTAAATTTGTTCTGGCACAGTTTAAAAGAATGTCAGATATTACTGATGTAAATGTCATGTTTAAGAACATCAGTAAGGAGGAACAGATTAGACCAATAATGTGTATCTGGGTGAGTTTCGCCATCTAGGAAAGTAAAAATACAAATTCTCACAGAGTTTTGAATAATTCAAACATATTAAACCTGTGTAATGCTAGAGTCATAACAATGTCTACATAACTGGTTTACCAAGACACAGCTGTGTAAAGACTGAAATTTCAAATAAAAAAGAAAGAAAAACCCTATTGCATAGAAGTAGCTAATATAAAAAGCGAAATTATTCACTTAAAAATGAATAATACCATTAATGTCTATTATATAAAGTTGAACCTATAAAAATGAATTATGTCATAAATAAGCATATTGAATATTTTTTTTATAGTAAAAAGGTTCATTTCTATGATCCAAAGTATACATGCTGCCACCTTCCATTCTCTTCACATCTAACCAGTTCAACTGGCTTTCTGAAGGAGTCGATGATGAGTAAGCTTTAAGAACCACTTTTTTAGTCAGCCAATTAGCTGCAGTGATCTTTTAGTTTTGGCCTCCTTTTATCCACACAACATTTTTATTCACTATCATATAAAATGTACAAAAGATATTTCCTGTAGGTTATATGATATAGTATACTTAGTAACACAGTTTTAGTTTTAAAGCAAATGACTGAGATATCAGTGTTTGAAGTTTCATCCTCAAAGCTAGGTTATTGAGTTAGGCTGAACTAATTAAGAACTGATTTAGTTCTCAGTTTTGTGAAATTAATACCCAAATAGTAGGCATAATTTTGATTTTAATATTATATTGTTTTTCATAACATAAAGGAATATATTCAGAACTTTACTTTTTTCTTAATTTTTTGACACTTTGAATAGCATTGTTAGTCATAAAAAAACATATATAAAGTAGGTTGTGAGGCAGTGTGGTACATCTCTGTTTTGTATTAGTTTTTATATTATATAGGCAAAGTCATTAAATGCTGTTAACATTTTAGGAAAGATTTATTGAGCTAAAATATGAACAATTGCTTTCTTTACTATTGCATCAAGATTTTCAATTTTTAATGTAAGGATTTTTCAAAATATAAAACTGAAATAGAATCACAGAAAAAAGAATTCTAGAAACATTTTATTGATTTATTTACTCTGATTTCATATCTATCATTGCATTGTGAGGATTGTTGTTTTTTAATCTGTACAGACACAGAAGTGCTGAATTAAATTTTTTTGCATATTTGTTACTTTAAAAGTAACACCTGATCATCATTATAATTGGAGTTTCTTGTTTTTCTTTTTCCTTTTTTAAAAATGATTTTAAGAACCTGTACTCTTCAATTTTGGTTGAGTAGATAGTTATATTGGAGTTACAGTAAATTATTTTTTAATTCTTAAGGTGTACCTTCAATGGTTCATATAGTTGGTGATCTGCAAATTAGTTTAAATATGTAAGTAAATAACATAATTAATTTTAAATTTATTTTAAAACTATCCTTTATGTATAAGTTTTTTTTATTATCAAAAAACATGAATAAATGAGCCAATTTCATTTATTTATAAATGGTTTCAAAGATAAATGCTTCTTATCCTGCATGATCTTCAATTTGTATTTAAATAGAAAATTGGTTTTAGCAAAATGAAGTTTCATAGTAATAAAAATTCATAATCTTTATTTGTTATGTATAGTGATATGTCCTGGAAAGTGATATATTTGTTCAAAGTAGCAAAGTGGTTTTGGACTACTGTAACCGGGTAGGACAATCTAGCAGATAACCGTAATGGACTGGTCCTTGTCCAAGTGGTAGGCAATAGGCGTCGTCCATGTACCTCCACATCAGTCTGTATTTATGGCTGACACCAGCCAATCATATTACTGTGAGGGGGAACCCAGGTGTATGCATATTCATTACATCATATAGTAATTGTATCTATAGTATTCAAAATAAAAAGGAGAAAACTTATGTGGATTAAGGTACTTTTTATATTCTGTGAAAAAAGTATTTTTAAATGTTTTCTAATTTTATATATGCAATTTTTTTCACACGAGGCACAGGTATATAGAAGTAAAAATTGAAAGTGAATGACTTACAATTATATTAACATGTTTATGTAATTTTAATGATTTGCGTAATATACAAAATTAATTTTTATTTCTTCTAATAATTAACATCATTTGCTTTAATAATTCAGATTTTGATAATTCATTTCAAAATTACATTTGTAATTTTCTTAAAAACCTCGGTTATTTGTTCTAATGAAATAATTATGGATGGAGTGGTATAAAGTTTGTCTTATATTTTAGCATAGAACCCATTGTTCCATTCACTATTATTGATAAATAAGATATGTTTGAAAACAGAATACAAAAATGCAAGAGTACATCATAAAATTTTCTCCATAATTTAGAGATAGCAATGATATCATTATATAATCTTAACTTACATATTATTTTTAGTATTTCATCTGCTAAGTCCTCATTAGAATGATATTTTAACTTGATTAATTTTAACTTAAAACATTCAATCTGGTAGTTGAATTTTGGATAAAATCAGTGGAAATAAGTTTAAATTCTTTTTTCCTATTTTTCAATTTTTGCTGCATGATTATAAAGCTAAGCATACATTCAGATTTATGATGCCTTCACTTGTGGGGATAACTCAATAGTGATGACAATATATAGTCTGAAGAGTTTTTTTTTTTTTTTTTTTTGGCGGGGGGGGGGGTATTGATTAGTATTTTATTTTTTGATATTCAAACAGGAATTTCATTTTGGCCCATTAATTTTTTACTACATTTTTAGACAAAAATCAATTTAACAATTTTAAAATATTATGAATTCATATGGGATGATAACAATTCCACATTTATGGACAATAACTCTTGGTGAATCTTCATTTAGGGTTTTGGTGTAAAAGAAATAGGATCCCAAGAACTTGTCAGAACTTGTAGCAAAGATTGAAACCTTTTCAAATTATTTAAAGATATTTTTATGCATGTCTTTTTTCTTGTTGCAACTTGATATTTTTGCTAATTTTAAATCAATTAAAAATGGACTTTTTTTTTATGAATTATTTTTTTCTTTTTCAAGTATCTCAGTCATTTATTTATAAGCAAGAGCTATAATCAGGATCCAAGAAGCCTTCAATGTATTTATTGATTGCATGAATAAAGAATAATTTAAGAAGGAAATCATGATTTGGTGTTGAGTTAGAAGAAATGTTTCGTGTATGCTGGCCTTGTGCAAATTGTTGATCACGCTAGATAACACGCTCTTTCCCAGAAACCGTAACTAAGGTCTGCTCAGTATAGTTGTAGTATAAACCACAGGTGGGCTCTGTGGGTGTTGAATAAACACAAATGTGCCTGAGCAAGCGTCTGCAATAGCAATAGGCTAGCCGCCCTAGTAGTGATTTTCCAAGCGTAGCTCAGATGTGGCACAAGGCCGAAAGTACGGGGTACCCAGTGAGGATCGAA